>PVKA01041424.1:0-18097 GCA_004027165.1 Ctenomys sociabilis | reverse complement strand
CTCTCTCTCTCTCTCTCTCTCTCTCTCTCTCTCTCTCTCTCTCTCTCTCTCTCTCTGCCTAAGCAGGCACTTTAGTTCACTGAGCTATCTGGCTGGCCCTGACCACCAAAAATTTTCAGAACAGGTTTTAGTTGAGTTGGTAACAATTCAAATTATGCAAAAAGAATATAGTGAATGTGTCTTTTTCAGATAACTGCTTTGGTTTATGAAATAGATTAAGTTTTTGATCTTTTGGATTAAGAGAGCAACAAGAAGAGAAATGGTCAGACCCATCCAGATGTCTAAGCTTTAGATTTTTACTTGCATTACTTATGATGGGCTTAGTGTTTACGCATCAGAGTAGTAATATAGGACTCTAGAGAACTTACCATTGCCCAGTGACATAGGTGAGACAGATTATTAGCACCCAGGGATCATACTTTTGACTTAGTCTACGGAAAATCCCTGCACCAACTAAAAGAACTAAAAGTAGTTTTCACATCCCTCAATCTTCAAGGTAAGTGTCTTCACACTGTTGCCTGGCCTTTCAGAGACATTGGTTTCCATGATATGTTATCCCTCAGTGTGCTATTGTGTGTGTGTATAAATAAATTTTCATAGGATCTTTTCTTCTATGTCTCAGTCACACAGAAAAGTTAAGGCTGGGACCTGGGGAGATAGCTCAGTAGAATAAGTGCTTGCCTGGCAAGTGCAGGGTCATGAGTTCAATCCCAGTACTGCAAAAAAGAAAAAACAAAAATTAAGGCTTTTGCAGAAATCTTTTGCAACATAATTAGAATATAGGTTTCAAATGCCTGGTCTGAGATCTGCATCCTGTCTGTTAGTACTCTGGTGAGCTTTATACAGATTGCTCAAATCCAGCCTAGTACTTATGTATATTTATGTTTTAATATTTAGTCCCAGACATTTGAGCTATAACCAAATTCTGAAACTTCAGAAAGCCTGAGACCTTTGGCATTCAAATAGAATGTGGTACTTTTTTGTTGCTGTTGCTTTTCAGTCCTGTGGATTGAACCCATGGCTTGGCTCATAATAGACAGGTTTTTGCCACTAAGCTACATCTAGAAAGTAGTACTTTTTAGTCCACCTTTATAACTGAAGTATAATTTGTGTTCAGTACCTTCGAGGCAGGCTAATTAGCTTGCATAGAAACACAGCATGTAGTCAATGAATTCATTCAAATATTTTTTTCTCAGCACTGGATATTGAACCCAGGTTCTTTCAAGTTTTTAAAAAAAAAATTAAGAGGGCTGGGGAGATGGCTCAGTAGAATAAGGGCTTCCACCATAAAAAAAAAGAGAGAGAGAGAGAGAGAGAGAGAAAATGATTAGGATTTAGAAAAAACTTTGTATGTTCTTTTGTATATAATGTGACTTGAAATAAAAGGGCAATTATCTTGATCCAATGAATTAATACATATTTTAAATATATTTTAATAATAGGTATGGTAGTTCACCTCTGTAATCCCAGACCTCAGGAAACTGAGACATGTGGATTACTTTGAATTGAGTTCAAGATCAGCCTGATCTACATAGTGAGGGTCTGTCTCAGCCCTCCCCATAAATGAATTACATATTTTATTTTATTTTATTATGTATGTAGTATAGAGTCTCACTATGTAGATCAGACTCCTAGTGGTTCTTCTGTTTTTAGCCTCCCAAGTGCTGGGATTACAGGCCTATGCCATCACCACCCAGTCTCAATCACCCTCTCAGCGTGCCCCAGGAGCAGGGCTGGCACCAGCACTGGCACGGCAGGCCCAGGGATCAAACCACTGACCCCTGCATCTACCTGAGCAGGCACTTTAACCTACTGAGCTATCTGGCCAGCCCATATGACGTGTATTTTAGATATATTTCATATGGATAGGTAGATGCACTCTTATAGCCACAAGCTTACTTCAGATGTAACTGGCTAGATTTCCTTAATGTATTAAACTCAAGTGTTTTATGAAAAATAAAAATCAAATGCGAAGTTAATTAAGGTTAAGATTTGTGCCTTCTATAGTAAGATTTCTTACTGTGCCTTAGGTCTTTAAAATCTCAAGATGGCATTTCTCTACAGGATAATATTGAAGCACTATAATTAGAAAACTGTAGAACTATAGAACTGCTGTGGTGGAAGCAGATATCAGTGAATGAAAATAACTTGCTAAGAGAACTCAGTTGAATTAAGTGTCTTGTTACACATTTCACCCTGCAGCTTAAAAAATACTGTATCTTTAAGGTATTGGCAGCCTTCTTTGAATAAGGAAGTTTTTTTGTTTGGTTGTTGAGTTGGTTGTTTTCTTTTTGAAACAGGGCCTCACTTTGTAGTTCAGGCTTTGAGCTCTCTTTGTATCCCAGGCTAGTTTTGAACTCACAACCATCCTCCTGCCTCAGCCTCCCAATTGCTGGGATTACAGACATATGCCACCACTCCTTGCTTCCATGATTCTTTAAGTAGAATTCTTAAAAATCACAGGATTTTTCTTTTTCTCCCCCTGTAATGCTTATAGTGAACCCCAGGGGCTTGCACATGGGAGGCAGTCACACTATCACTGAGCTATACCCACAGGCACATCTACACTTTTCAAAGCATGAACACAGACTTCTCAATAGATGGATAAAAAGTATCCTGTTTGCCATGTAAGGGTGGGAGGTGGGTGTTTGGGTGAGTGTGTGTGTTGCACTAGGGATGAAACCTAGAGTTTTGCTCAACTGAGCTGTATTACCCCCATTGTCCTCTTTGTCTCCTGGGGTATGTGCACATGCACATGCTTCACTGAGGATTGAACTTGAAAATGTTCAACTTCTGAGCTAGATCCCCATCCCTTTTTATTTTGATGGTATCTCATTAAGTTATCAAGGCTGGCCTCAAGTTTGTGATTCTCCTGCTTTAGGCCTCTTGGGTATGTGGCGTCCTGGGCATGTACCAACGCAGTCTCATCTTTGCCTTTGATCATTAAGTTTTGAAGTATTCCTTGGGTATATTGTTCGCATCTTAAATGGCTAACACCACTATTTCTGTACAGTTGCTTATGAGAGTAATCAACCTTTTAATAATGATAATTTTTGAATGTGAGTTACTAATAATGTCCAATTGGATATAAAATGAAAAAATGGTAGGCCATGAAAAATTTTAAAACTTACCTATGGTATGATAACATGTATTTGAGGTTTGGTCTAAAATCAGAAGTTATGGAATGTTAACCCTATGAGTTACAATAAAAATAATGGGTGGAACTTTCTGCCTTTAAAATGTTTCATACATTAACCATTTCATTTGTTAACATTCTACTAAGGTGAGCTTAGGACATGTAATGAATTTTTACTAAACCAGTTAATTTCACAGTGTGTTTTAGCTTTATAAGCATTTACCTTTTCACTATAACCTGTCATAGCTGTAGCTTTAAAACTACTAAATGTAAATAGAACTCGATTGTTTTTGAAGGGATTATTCCTGATTAGAATTACTGTTAGTATTTTGATCTTTCAGGAAATTAGAGTAGACATTCCTTTTATCTTACATGGTACTGCACAGGTAGAACCTAGTAAACTTGGGACCTGAGTCACCCAGAAGATGTTATTTCTAGACCCAAAATTATGTTAGTTAGAAATTTGTTTCCAAATTTAAAAAATGCAGTTGCTAGAGACTGGGGGTTTTTTGGTTGGTTTGTATTGGTTTCTTCCTTTTCTGGTTTTTGTTGTGCAGTAGTTGCTAATTATCCAGCCAGTCCTGGAACTTGCTCTCTACTTGCTTCAGCTTCCCAAGGAATTGGGATCACAGACTGCATCGCTGTGTCCCACTAAATGAGCCTTTTGTTCCTCTTCTCAATTGCTTCTGGCTGCAAGGCAGTGTGGGTGGGCAGGGTGATCCTGTGTAAGTCAGAAAATTCTGTTAGCTAAATCAGGTAAGGCATATTTATCTTTGAAGGCCATAGATTCTTTCAGTATCGATGCTGTCTTTGGTCCCATACCTTAATATTACAAAAGGATGATTTCATGTATCCTTGTTTAGATCTCTAGTGCTTAAGGGTTTTGGTGGTAATGCTGTTAAATCCTCTTTTCAAATTTACTATCTTACCTCATGATAAAATGGAAGGAATCTAATGTTGCTGTACCATATTCTGAATAAACTAAATCTGATCTAGAAGTTCTGTGTTTATTTGCTATAATTTACTGTTGCTTCCCTCTTTTTTTTTTGCTGTCTACAGATTCAGAGTCCAGAGGTGGAACAGTTAGGCAGGGTTGTGGAACTGGACAGTGACATGGTAGATATCACCCAGGAGCCAGTTTTGGATTCCATTTTAGAAGAGAGCATGCCCGAGGATCAAGAACCTGTGTCTGCCTCTACACACATTGCATCTTCCCTGGGAATTAATCCACATGTGTTACAGGTGAAATTCTAACCCATCCTTATGGTAGAAAACCAAACCAAACGTATTTTCTCTTGCATAGCATCAGGCCTCTTCATTAATTATTCAGTTAAAACCATTGACTATGCATTGCACTGGGGGGGAATATGTATGTGTGTGTATATATATACACACACACACACACACACATCTCAAATGTTTTGACCTTATTTTCTTTGCTTATTTGTTTGTAGAGATAGAGCCTCATTATACAGTTTAGGCTGGTCTGGAACTTACCTTGATCTTCCTGTCTCAGCCTCCTCAAGTGCTGGGATTATAGGTATATACTACCACACCTGGCCTGGCCTTATTTTTCCTTTCAGAAACTCTTATATTGAGATTCAAAAGATAGGGTTCCTGGACCAAAGTATAGTAGAAGACCTCATTCTAATGACTCTCTAAGAAGTTATTCAACTATGAACACTGATTTTTCTCTGTGCAATACTTACAGAGTGGTCTTAAGAGTCTATAAGTGATCCACAATTTACCTTGTTTTCTTTCCCTTTCTTTCTTTGAGACAGGGTGTCACTGTATAGTTCATTCATGCAGGCCTTGGGCTCAGTATGTAGCCAGGTTGGCCTCGGACTCTCGCAATCATCTGATTCAGCCTTCCAAGTGCTAGGATTACAAGCCACCACCCTATCCAGGTCCATGAAGCTTTTTTTAAAAAATGTACTTAGTACAGGGTCTACAGGGTCTCACCACATAGATTGGACTTGCAGTGATCCTCCTGTTTTCAGCCTCCCAAACTGTGGGATTACAGGGGTGCGCCACAACACCCAGTTTCAGTGCGCCCTTGGGGCAGGTCCTACAGGGAGCTCTCCCTATTCCACAGAACTTTTAAAAACCTAGTACATACACTTTTTTTGTTGTTGTTTTGGTACTGGGAACTGAACTCACAACCATGTGCTTGTCAGGCAGGCACTGTGCCACTGAGCTATATTCTTGGCTCTATAGGTTTTTTTTAAAGCTCTATGCTTCCTCTAGCCCATGATTTATGATTTTATAAGTTTATTCTTCAGCTAATGTTTGACTTAAAAAGTATTCAGCAGACATGAGCAATTGCTATGTGCCAGGCTGTGATGAGACTTACATATACAAAGAAGAAAAGAATTATACAACTTTTTCCCTTAGGCACATGCAATGTAGTAGTTACACAGATAGAATGGACACAGCCTCAAAGAAAAGTAATTGTTTTGGTTGTTATAAACTGAACTTTTCTGGTATTTAATTTGTGTGGAGCACATTCATTCTATAGATATTGCCTTTTTAGATCATGAAAGCATCATTGCTTGCTGAGGAAGAAGATGTAGATATGATGGATCAACACTTCAGTCATCTTCCTTCCAAAGGAGATACTTCTCAGGAAATCTGTTCTCCAAGACTTCCCATTTCAGCAATCCACTCATCAAAATCCCGTTCACTAGGTACCATATACAGTATGTCATTTACAAGAAAGCTGTAATGTCATCATGCCATGCTTTTTGTTCTCTTCTAAGCTGAGATAGGGTTGGGGAGATAGCTCAGTAGAATAAGCACTTCCCTGACAAGCGCAAGGTCCTGAGTTCAGTCCCTAGTACCACAAAAAAAAAGGTGAAAGGACTTGTACAAATATCCTATACCAGCCAGAAATGATATTCGTAAGTATCTTTTTTTGTGTGGCCAGATTTTAAGAACCAAAATTATCTTGGTTGGTACAGATGTTTTGGCAGAACTGGGGATTGAACTCAGGGCCATTCCCCTAGCCCATTTGTGGTTTGTTTAGTGGTATGGTTTTGTCTGCTTGTGAGTACTAGATAGCAACCTCCAATTTCTTAATTTTTTGTCCAGTGTTACTTGCAGTATTCACATCATCCTGCACTATACTTTTTTTTTTTTTTTTTTTTTTTTTTTTTTTTTTTTTTTTTTTTTTTTTTTTTTTTTTTTTTTTTTTTTTTTTTTTTTTTTTTTTTTTTTTTTTTTTTTTTTTTTTTTTTTTTTTTTGGCAGTACCAGGAGTGGTACTCAAGACCTTGTACTTGCCAGGCAGGCGTTTATGCCACTGAGCTATATTCCCGCCCCCCCATACTCTTTTTTGTGCATTCCTAGCACTTTTACTGCTTTCTGAGGATAAATAATGGTTTTTATAAGCAAAACCTCATCAGATTTTTACTTTTTAAGATTCCTAGACATGGTATTAAATATTGGATTTTAAAGCTTTCTCTCTAAAGGGATTAGAAATAGACTTGATGTCAGTGAAGAATTTTTAAACTTTGTAAAAATCTCTGATGAAGCATGTGTAATTTTTGGGGTTTTGTCTGTTGTGTTTTGTTTTGCTTTGTTTTGTTTTGTTTTGTTTTTTTCTTTTGAGATAGGGTCTCACTGTGTAATTCAGGTTGCCCTTAAACTCACTGGAACCCAGGCTGGCCTCAAATTCATAGTGATCCTTCTGCTTCAGCTTCACAAATGCTGGTATTACACTATGCCCAGTGAGTCATCAGTTTAAAAGAAGTGCCTTTTCTCAATTCAGGGCATGAACCTGGGGCCTAGTACATGCTAAGCAAGTGTTCTACCACTGAGCTATATTCCCAGTTCAACATTGTTAATAAGCTTTTCTGGACTACATGAAAATCTTATACTTTGATAATGCTTAACTCTATGTTTTAACACAAGAAATAGTAAAATTGTAGTGTAGTGTGCATGTTTATAATCCCAGCACTTTGAGAGGCTGAGCAGGAGGATCACAAATCTGAGCTCAGCCTGACCAATTTTAGCAACTTAGTGACACCCCGTGTTAAAATTTAAAAGAAATTTTTACAGGGCTAGGTTGTACTTTAGTGCAAAGATGCTAGGTTCACTCCCTGGTACCAGAGAAATGAAGCAAAATTTTTTTTTTTTTTTTTTTTTGTCTTTTTGAGATAGGGTCTCACTATGCAGTTCAGGCTGGCCTTAAGCTCACTTTGTAGCTCGGGCTGGTCTCGAACTCATAACAATCCTCCTGCCTCAGCCTCCCTAGTGCTGAGATTACAGGCCCGCGCCACCATGGCTGGCTATATAAAATTTTAAAAGAGCAGTAGCAATAAGGACTCTTCTCTAGAAAGGCACATATACAACCATAAGATGCCTCAGTGTGATTTTATTCCTATAACATTGAGCATTAATGAGTTAAGAATATGAGTATTTCTTATAGAAACTAAGTCAGGGTCACATGCAGGATTCCACCAAGAGTATGAGCGCTGGTGCTAGACTTTCTTGAGTTCATCTCTCATTCTTGTCATTTAGTAGCCTGTGGATTTGGACAAGACATCTACCTGAGGTCAGTTTTCTAACTTGTAAAATGGGGGTGATGGTAATGCTTACTGTTTACAATTACTGAAAGGGAAAGGATGTGCACAAATATCTTAACACTTTGTCAGCTGCAGGTAAGTGCTAAATAATATCTCAAAGGTAGTGTTTATTACTGATATTTATAATCATTATTAAAGGTATTTGATTTTTCTGGTTAAAGAATAACTTCTGTATTAAACTGACTTAACCTGCCTCTGGTCATCCATATCTTTTAGTTTGATGAAGGACTGAATGATTTCTGCCTTACTGAGTTTTGATGTTGTACAAGAAACAAAACTATGTTGTTTAAAGTCTTTTCTCCCTCATTTCAGTTGGTGGGTTACTGCAATCAAAATTTACAAGCGGAGCTTTTCTTTCACCAAGTGCCTCTGTGCAAGAATGTCGAACTCCCAGAACATCATCATTGATGAATATCCCATCCACATCCCCTTGGTCTGTCCCTCCACCCCTGGCCACTGTGTTTACAGTGCCTAGCCCAGCACCTGAGGTTCAGTTGAAAACAGTGGGCACACGCAGGCATCCGGGCTTAGTCCCTCTTGAGAAGTCTGTCACCTATGGCAAGGGAAATCTCTTGATGGATATGGCTCTGTTCATGGGACGCTCATTTAGGGTTGGTTGGGGCCCTAACTGGACTCTTGCTAACAGTGGAGAACACCTGAATGACTCTCTTGAACTGGAAAATCATCAAATTGCTGATTATATGGAATATGGATTCCTACCTAATCCAATAGCTGTTAAATCGTGAGTTACATTCCTTGAAATTTTTTGAGAAAAGTAGATGGGAGAAAGACTTTATTATCAGGAATTCTAGGGTCAGGACTCTGACTTACGACTTTTCTATATATTTCTAACACAGTTTCAGATAGAAGGAGAGGTCTTTGTTGTTTTAGTTTTATTTATGTTACTTGAGATCAAACCCAGGGTAGCTGAGTTATATCGCCAGCCCTTTTTATTGTTTTGAGACTGTCTGTGTTGCCCATGTTGGCCTTGAATTTGTGATCCTCCTGTCTCAGTCTTCTGAGTGGCTAGGATTATAGATGTGTGCCACCATGCCCAGTGAGTCTTTTTTAGTACTTTTTAATACTAAGTTTTTTGGGTTTTTTGTTGTTGTTGTTGTTTGTTTGTTTTTGTATTTAGTACAAGGTCTCACTACACAGATCATCTTAATGATCCTCTTGTTTACAGCCTCCTAAGCACTGGGATTACAGGCTAGCACTACCATGCTCAGTCTCAAAGTCTCTGCACCCTAGGGGCGGGGCCAGCACAGCAGACCTGAGGATTAAACCCCATCCCCTGCATCTGCCTTAGCAAGGCACTTGAATTTGTTGAG
Source organism: Ctenomys sociabilis (assembly GCA_004027165.1). Classification (NCBI taxonomy): domain Eukaryota; kingdom Metazoa; phylum Chordata; class Mammalia; order Rodentia; family Ctenomyidae; genus Ctenomys; species Ctenomys sociabilis. The sequence goes on along the minus strand of PVKA01041424.1, from coordinate 9,045 downwards.
CTGACCAGTCCTGTCACAATATAATTTGATTTTTCAAATGCATAGTGCAACCAGTTCAAGGCTAACTACACTGACTCCCATGGTTATAACCTGGCCTAATAGTAAAATGCCTTTGGGTTTTGGATGAGATTATTTGTTTACTCGTTATAGAGTAGAAAAATTCAGTATAGTTTGATATTAGGAAACAAAATTTGTTTTTAATTTGAGAATGAGTTTGTGTATGTATGTACAAAATACATTTTGATGATTTTTACAGAAATCCTGATTTTTGTAGAGTTAATGTTTAATCTCTTCTTTCTGTCTTTCTTGGTGTATGATGTGTGATACTAGGAATTGATTTCAGGGCCGTTGCACTGAGTTACATCCCCAGCCCTTTTTATTTTGAGAAAGAATTTTACTTAGTTGCCTAGGTCAGCCTCAGACTTGTGATCTTCTTCCTTTGTATTTTTTATAGTAAAACATTCTAAATTTTATTTTATTAGTACATATTTGCAGTGCATGACATTTGTATTTACCTTAGGGAATAGATACATGTATGTAACAGAACTTTTTGTTTTTGTTTTGTGCAGAACTGGGGGTTGAACTCAGGCCCTTGTGCTTGCCAGAGAAGCACTTATTCCACTGAGCCACCTCCCCGGCCCCTCTTGATTTTTATTTTCTCCTTTATTCCCCACACACATAATAACATTACTAATTGTAAAATTGATTAGGATTCTGTGGCATTTCCATGTATGAATACATCATATTTCTTATATAACATTACTAATTGTAAAATTGATTAGGATTCTGTGGCATTTCCATGTATGAATACATCATATTTCTTATAACAAAATTTATTTAAAAATCACTGAAATGTTTTGCATTATGTTTATAATAAAAGAAGTAAAGGCACAATTTAAGGAAATTTTGTCTTCTGTTATATGTTGATTCTATTATTATTTGTTCCTTTTAGCCTTACTGAGTCCCCATTCAAAGTTCGCCTTGAAAAACTCAGTTTGAGACAAAGGAAGCTAGATGAAGATCTACAGTTATTTCAGACACCTTTGGAACTGAAATTAAAACATAGCACTGTCAATGTTGATGAACTGTGTCCTTTCATCACCCCCAATGTGGGAGTTGCTGTCATTCATGACTATGTACGTTGGGTTAAGGATGTATCTGGAGATTTATTGGAAGCACAGAGTGAGTACACATAATGCTTTTGACTTTAATATCCCAGTGTATATTTCTACACCAATCTCAAAAATTTTACTATAATTGAGTTAAAATTATCATTTACAATTTTGTGATTGTTCTTGTTTGATGCAAACAAGAGGGTCTTGCTATGCTTCCATCTGGCCTTGAGCTCATTATGTAGCTCAGGCCTGCCTTAAACTTGGCAGCAATCTTCCTGCCTCAGCCTTCCAAATGCTGGGATTGCAAGCATGTGTCACCCATCCAGTTTATTATTTACAATTTTTATGCTTTGTAAATATGTTTTGTAAATCATTCCTTAAAGAAGCACAGCCAGGGGATGGCAAGATGTGGTCTAAAGTGCCTGCTTAGGCAAGCTTAGATAAGCACAGGGACCAAGGTTCGATGCCCAACACCACATGCCATGCTAGCCCTGCCCCCATGACATGGTAAGCAGGCCATGAAAAAAATAATAATAAAAGGAGGAAATGCAGCCAGTAAAATTCCCTGGATTATAAAATTGTATGCCTACTTTTACTTCAAACAATAGAAAACTTACATTTGGCTAAATTCAACTTTAAGCTGTATAATGTCATATTTATTCATTGTCTTGCCTTTTCCAGCATGAAAGTTGTCTTCCTAAGACTTAAAAAGCCAACAGTAATTTTTTTGTTTTGTTTTATTTCTTAAGAGACAGGTAAGTATTTTAATTTACAGAATGGAGTTGGACTTTTTTACTATAAGGATCCTATGTCTGCTGCATAATGCTTATAACTTTGGGCAAGTAACTTACGTCTCTGTAGTTCACTTTTCTCAGCTATAAAAAGAAGTCTGTTATATAGTTGGGTGGATTAAAGTTGATTTGCTTAAAGCACTTTGAATAGGATGATTTAGATACATCAAGTTTTAGGCTGCACCTATAATAGAATGTACTCTTTTACAAGGTTTTTGGGGTTTTTTTTTTTTTTTTTCTTTTATAAGCTTTTAGAATATGTTATATCTTTTTTGTCTTTAAGACAGGGTTTCCTTGTGTAGTTGAGGTCACTTTATAGCCCAGGCTGCCTCAAACTCTCAATAGTCATCCTGCATCAGCCTCCCAAGTGCTGGGATTACAGTTATGTACCATCATGCCCAGCTAACTGTACGTCTTGAAAGCATTTTGTAGACAGATTTTGATCCAATCAAAGGATCTTTATCATCTGAGATGAGTAAGCTATAGTATTGGGAAAATAAGTTTTGAGTGGATGTTTGTGGTGGTTATTTATGATTTTTTTACATTATAATTAGAGTAATTCTGGAATTGCAAAATTTTGAATCACAGCATTGCTGTTTTTTGTCCTTTCCCTAGTTCTGAAGCCTTGGAATTTAACATGGACATTATGTGAAGCCCTGTGGGGCCACCTGAAAGATCTTGATAACCAGCCGGGTGAGCCCAGTGCATACACTCAGATTCTGGAGCGAAGGAGAGCTTTCTCCCACTGGCTATCCAATAGTGCTACATCTCTAATTGAAGAGGAAGTCTCAACCCGAAAAGACAACCCTATAGAGGCTGTCTTCAGCTACCTCACAGGCAATAGGATCGGTGCGGCCTGCTCTCTGGCACAGCAGTCAGGTAGGGAATGTGGTTCCTATGCCCTGCTGCTTCCTACTCATTGTCTACCGCCCCACCTCCTAGTTAATGAACTTACCTTGGCTTCTAAGCCATATTAAGTGTGGACTTTGCAGGAAGATCTATAGTTCCTCCAGAAGAGAAACACATCTTGTTAACTTAAGCATCTCTCTAGAACCTGACACACCTAACACCTAATTCAGTATGTTTATTGAATCAAAATTAAATTGTGTTGCATTTGCAGTAAAATTGGAAAATTCAGAAATACAGCAATGAATCTTCATTCTGTCCTATGATTGCTACTCAGTACAAATACTTCTTTTTTTAATATATCCTTTTTTTTTTTTTTTGCGGTGGGCTCAACCTGCCCTGGGGGCAGGGCTGGTACAGCATATTGTACCAGGAATCAAACTGAATGTCTCTGTACTTGCCTAAGCTTGCCTAACCAAGTACTTTAGACTACTGAGCTATCTCGCTGACCCCATGAGTGCAAATATTTCAATGTGCACTTTATACCTGGCTGCTTGTCTTCATAGTACATAGTATGTACATGCATAGTATGCACATGCAAGGTATACCTGTAAACTTCTAAAGACAGTTTCTTTTTCTGTACTGTACTTTTCATATATCGTATTATAAATGTTGGATAATATACATTTAAACACTTGTATAAATGTACCATATTAGCAAATTCTTTTTTTAACATTTTCTTTAAATTTTTTCTGTAAATAGTATTTAGAACATAATAAACAAGTTTTTTATTTGTTCGTTTTTTTGTCTACTTATTTCATCCAAATAAATATGTAGGATTTTTTTATTGTTGGGGAGGGGCCAAGATTGGCCAAGCTTTTCTTCTAGATATATGTTTTCCATGTTCACACCTTTATTCATGCCAAGGATCTTGCACATATTTTGCCTTTTGGGTCTTTGTAGGAGGGATATTGTCTTTTGAGAGGGTTCTCTATGCAATTTAGGCTGGCCTTGAACTCACTTTGTAGATCAGGATAGCCTCAGACTCAGTGATCTTACTGCCTCATCCTCCTACGTGCTGGAATTGCAGGCATGTGCCACTATGCCCAGTGGTCTGGAGTCTTAAATTCAAGGCCCAGGGGCTGGGGAGATGGCTTAGTGGAATAAGCACTTCCCTGGCAAGCATAAGGACCTGAGTTCAATCCCTGGTTCTGCCAAAAAAAAATTCAAGGCCCAGCTCACATGCTACCTATTTTGTCCAAGACGCATGTTCCACAGAGCCTCACTTCACTGCATACATGCAGTGGTCCCATTTAGTAAATGAAACCCATGCTGTCACCTACTACTACTATCTAGTATCTCTCCCTACCTGAAGCTCCCTCTAAAGGTAGAAGCAGGTCATATTCTTTTTAGTTGCTCTGCCTGGTAGAGAGTACACCAACTAACTTAACTCCCAACAAAGCTCACATTCCTATGGAAGCTGCTCTCACTACTATACATAAATGGGACTGGAATTCACTGGAAAAATAGAGCCAGTTGAGGAGGTAAGAGTGATTTGGTGGTAAGATCCAAAAAAGGAAATAAGGAAGCAGGTAGAGCATTGTGTTTGTAGTGAGAGAGAACAGGGTCAAAAGTATAAAGACTCCAGCCGGGCGTGGTGGTGCATGCCTGTAATCCCGGGACTTGGGAGGCTGAGGCAGGAGGATTTTGAGTTCGAGACCAACCTGAGCTACAAAGTGAGCTTAAGGCCAGCGTGAACTGCATAGTGAGACCCTGTCTCAAAAAGACAAAAAAAAAAAAAAAAAAAAGTATAAAGACTCCAGAAGAGAGGAACAACAACAAAAAAACACCCAAGGGAGGAAAGAGGGAAGATGAGGACAGTAGAAGAAGACTACAGGAGACAATCGGGAGACCGCCTGGACAAGAGAGTCCTGTAGAAAATCTAGAAATTTAACTTCAGATTGTGGGCGTGATGGCATACACCTATAATGTCAGCAGTGGGAAGGCTGAGGCAGGAAGATTACTGTGAGTTTAAGGCCAACCTGGACTATATAAGACACTGTCTCAAGAAAAAAAATTTAATTTCTGGATTGAGGCTTCCTTCTTCCTTCCTTCCTTCTTTCGTCTTTTTTTTTCTTCTTCTTTCTCAGAGATCAAACAACTCAGGACCTCACACTTGACAGGCAGGTCCTTCAGCCACTAATCTATCCCCCCACCACCCCAGGCATTAACTTTTTTAGAGGATTTTTCACATGTATATTTATGGAAATTTTTTAGTTCCCCTTGCACTAATAAGGCATTCAGCAGGTACTTAATGACTATCTTGACACAAATCTTGACTAAAAATTATATAGAGAGAACAACATAGTTGAACTTCATCTGTTTAATTAGCTCTTTCATCTGACCTTGTTTACTGGAACCTAATTCATTTAAACCCAACTAATTGGCATGATTGACTGCATTTATTTTGGAGCACTCAACTAATTTTGAGATTCTAAGAAGTCATACAAAAAGCTAGAGTCAGTAACTTTTGTAAATGACTGACTGTATTCCATTATCACTATACAAGTAGCTCAGTCTCTTTTATGGTCTTCATACATTTGTACAGTGTGCTTTTATCTTTAGGATTGATCTATGTAAACTTGTGAGACATTAAGGTAATGTATGCACCAACGTACCTACATCTAGTGGGAAGGGATTTTAAAAAGTGTAAGGTCCCTAAACTTATTTATAAATTCTAGCCTTTTTTCTTCCCCTTTTCTTGTGATGTTAACATTAGACCTTTGTCAAGGCATTGCCTTTGAGGTTTTACTTTGGCTTTACTACTAAATGATAGAACAACTAGAGGGAAACTCAAGAAAATTTAGCCGGGGTGATGGCTCAGTGGAATAAGCGCTTCCCTGGCAAGTGCAAGGGCCTGAGTTCAGTCCCTGGTTCCACCAAAAAAAAAGAAAGAAAATTTAGCCAGGTATGGTGGCCTGCATCTGTAATCTTAGCAGACAGGAGGCTAAGGCAAAAAAGGATTATGAAAGCAAGGCTAACCTGAACAACACCCTGAGACACCGTCTCTTAAAAAGGGGGGGAGGGGAGATTAATTTATTCAGTTTAATGTTTTATACTCTTAAAAAAAGTTAACATCCAAAAAAAACAAGACAACTGACACATGGAATCCAGACTAGTTAGTGCAACTCTTGCTGTGGCCACCACCACCCTGAGTATGTTCAGGCTTCAGAAGAGGCTTGCCTCTAGGATTCTCTGCTGTAGTAAAAGGGAGGTCTAGTTGGATCCCCATCAGGCCAATGCAAGCACCAGGGCCAAATCCAGTCAGCCAAAGCTGAAGCTGAAAAAATGGTCTGCTTTATGGACTCTTAAGTCTTGAGCTCAGTGCCAGGAAAACACTCTGGCTCCCCGGAAAGGCAGGCATATCAGCATAGTTAAGCAAAGGATAAAGCTGGTACTTAAGTGACAGAGAAGACAACACAGGCTAGATAGCTTAGTGCACTAAAGCACCTACTGAGGCAGAGCGCAGTGACTGGGGTTCAATTCCCAGCCTACCACACTGGCCATGTTCTCAGCGTGTGCGAGTCAACTGAGAATAGGCCTGGTGGTGTGTGCCTAAAATCTCAGTGTTTGGGAGGCTGAAAACAGAAAAATCACTACGAGTTCCACTTGTGTAGTGAGACCCTATAGACCCTATACTAAAGGAGAAGATAACCTGGATGAGGCGGTGGCAGATTCTGTACAGACTGTTCTGGAGATACTGTGAATCTAAAAAGATTAGCCACAACCTATGTCAGTCTGCACCTGACAGTGGAGGGAAATGTATTCAGAACAACTGGAGCCTCATGGACCACATCACAAACTGAAGGCAGACAAGGCCTACAGGGAGCTCTGGCTAGCCAGGCTGATGCCTGAGATCTGAAACCAAGAAAGCAAATTCATAGTAATCCTCCTGCATATAGCCTCTCAAGCACTTGGGATTACAGGCTGGAATGGCATGCCAGGGATGAACCCCTGGCTCCTGCGTCTGCCTCAGCAGGTGTTTTAATCTGCTGAGCTCTTTCGCCAGTTTTGCCCTAGCTCTTTGTACTTGAAAAGTATTTTGAGATCATTAGGCTTATAGAAATGAAAAACTCCTATTTACTTTATGCAAAGCACACATTTCTGTTTTTAGGTTATAGTGCCTAGTTGGCACGTTTCCATCTCATTTTTCACTACAAATGTTTGAATTGGACTAGGGATTTAGCTTAGTGGTAGAAGTGGGAGGGCCTGGGTTTGATCACCAAAGAATTGAAAAGCTAAAAGAAAAATTCTTTGAATCAGATGATTTTTTTTCTCTCTCACTTTACAGTGAGTACTTTGCTTAGGGACACACAATTGGTAGAGGTAGATCTGCTTTTGATCTTATTATGCAATCTTTATGTAATTTAGGTTAAACTACTTCTACAGGTTTTTTACTCAAGCATAAGGTGGTAAGTTTACTATGACCAGTATTTCACTGTATCTCAGGAAGCAGTCACAGGTGTTAAGTCCTCCCTTCATCAAGGCTGGAAGCAAAAGACAGTGATAGAGTGATTCGCCACACCCATAAAGCCTTATCGAACTTGTTTCTCTTACAGGTGATCATCGCCTTGCCCTTCTTTTATCTCAGTTGGTGGGGAGCCATTCGCTCCAGAATCTGCTTTCCATGCAGCTGGCAGATTGGCATCATCTCCAGGCCGACTCCTTCATCCAGAAGGACCGACTGCGTGTCTATGCCCTGCTGGCTGGAAAACCGGTATTACCCCTTTTACCATAATCTCACTTCAGTTTTTTCATAAATTCAAGGCTTTTTGAGCTTGAGGCCGTATCTTTCTAAGTTGTATACTACTTTGTGTAACGAGCTATCTTTTTAATTTTCAAATTACAAAAGAGATACTTTGAATGTTTATGTGTTTGTTTTTAAGTTACCCAAAGCAGGATGACTCATGTCTGTAGTGCCATAACTCTGGGAGGCTGAGGAGGGAAGATCACTAACTGGAGCCCTGCCTGGCCAATTTAATGTCTTAACAATACTGTCTCAAAATTTTAATTTTCTTTTTCATTTGAGACAGTGTCTTGCTATGTATTCCAGGCTGAACCTGAACTTATTGTGTAGCCTAGGCTGGTCTTCAACTCACACAGTACTCCTGCCTCAGCTTCCCAAGTGATGTGATTACAGGAATGTGCCATCATGCCTAGCTTAAATTTTTGTTTTTTTAAGCGCTGGGGATATAGCCTTAGTACCAAACCCAATTTTTTTCCTAGTTACTTAGCATACAGTGATAAGCAGTGTAAATAATTTGTCATTTCAGTAATAATTTATTCTTAAAAAATTTTTAAGTTAGCTGTAGTCAGTGAGACCTCTGTACCATTATCACAGAGCACTGATACTGTCTGCATCTGCCCTTTACTGCTACTACATACTACTATGTCTGGTTCATTAGTGCTGCATGTAGATCATTTAAATTGCTCAGTAAGTAAATTGCACACATAGGCAGTAGCAAGATGGAATATAGCTGTGATGATTTTGTGTCTTGTAGGTGTGGCAGATCTCAAAGCAGATGCAAATTAATGTGTGTGCCCAGCTAGATTGGAAACGCTCCCTTGCTGTCCATCTTTGGTATTTACTTCCACCAACAGCTTCCATTTCCAGGGCACTCAGCCAATATGAAGAAGCATTTCAGGTATGTGTGTCCAGTAGAGCCCATCCAAAATCTAGTTCTATATTTCCGAGAAAAGTCCCACAGGGAAAAGCCCATCAAATCATATTTTATAATATATATCTGTTTGTTTGTTTTTTTTGGCAGATCCAGGGATTGAACTTGCGTTTCAATCCTTGCGTTGCCAGGCAAGCGCTTATTCTACTGAGCTATCTCCCCGCCCCTTTCATTTTATTTACTTATATTTTATTTATTTATTTATTTTGGCAGAACCAGGGACTGAACTCAGACCCTTGTGCTTGCCAAGGAAGCACTTATTTCACTGAGCCATCTCCTCTGGCCCCTTTCATTTATTTAAAGTGATGGATTTCCCCATTAATTTTCTTGCTGCTGTTTTCCTGCCTGTGAATCAAAAGGGTTTTTTTATTCATGATATCCTCTTATCCCTTTGGGAATTCTTTGCTATATATTTTGACCTCAGGCATGGCTTTTGCCCATAATTTGTAGTGGAATTTGCCTCAAAATACTCTACTTCAAATTCTTTGCAAGAGTTGAGTAGTTTTGTACTAAAGAGTACTTAGTCTCTTTTTTTTTTTTTTTTTTTTTTTTTTT
>PVKA01041423.1:0-18098 GCA_004027165.1 Ctenomys sociabilis | reverse complement strand
TTCTCCCTCTTTTCTAATGGCTATTGGTAAGGATTCAAAGACTATATTGAATAGGAGGGGTGATAGAGTATGTCCTTGTCTTGTACTTGATTTAAGAGTAAAATATTTCAGCTTTTCCCCCACTTATGATTATAGTAGCTTTTGGGTTGTCATAGATGGCTTTTATCAAGTTAAGATAGAGTCCATCTATTCCAATTTTCTCTAGGACCTTGAACATGAATGAGTGTTGGACTTTGTCAAAGGCTTTGTCAAAGGTTTTCTCTGTATCAATTGAGATGATCATGTGGTTTTTAGATTTCAGTCTATTAATATAGTGTAGCACGTTTATAGATATTCAAATATTGAACCAACCTTGCATCCCTGGCATGAATCCTACCTGGTCATGGTGTATGATCTTCTTGATGATTTGCTGTATTCTATTTGCCAGGATTTTGTTGAGTATTTTTGCATCTATGTTCATGAGGGAGATTGTCCTGTAGTTCTCCTCTTTGGTTGTGTCTTTCCGTGGTTTTGAAATGAGTGTTATACTTGCCTCCAGAAATGATTTTGGGAGGACTTTTTCCTTTTCAACTTCGTGGAAGAGTTTGTGGAGTGTGGGAATTGTATCTTCTATAAATTTCCTGTAGAATTCCGCTGTGAATCCATCAGGCCCTGGACTTTTCTTTGTCGGTAGGTTTTTTATTACGTTTCGAATTTCGTTGGCTGTTATCGGCTTATTGAGAGTTGTAATATCTTCTTGATTCAGTTTTGGTAATTTGTACCTTTTGAGGAATCTGTCCATTTCTTCTGTGTCTTCTATTCTGTGAGCGTAAAGATTCTCGAAGTAACTATCAATAATCTTCTGACTTTCCAGTGGGTCTGTGGTGATTTCACCCTTTTCATTTCTTATCGCTTGTACTTGAATTTTCTTTTGCCTCTTTTTGATGAGGTTGGCAAGAGGCTTATCAACTTTATTTAGTTTTTCAAAGAACCAACTTTTTGGTTTGTGGATTATTTGAACTGTTTTTTTCATCTCAATTGAGTTAATTTCTGCTCTAATCTTTATGATTTCTTCCCGTCTTTGCGCTCTGGGTTTTGTTTGTTCTTCTTTTTCTAGTTGTCGGAGGTGCAACATTAAGGTACTAATTTGTTCCCTTTCTGTTTTCCTAATGTGTGAGTTTATAGCTATTATTTTCCCTCTAAGAACTGCTTTCATCACATCCCATAAATTCTGGTAAGTTGTACTTGAATTTTCATTGAATTGTAGATATTGCTGAATTTCTTGTTGAATTTCTTCTACGGCCCATTGATTGCTGAGTAGGGTGTTGTTTAGTTTCCATGAATTGAGCGAGTTTTTCTGGTTTCTTTTGTCATTTATTTCCAATTTCATTGCATTGTGGTCAGATAGTATGCATGGGATAATTTCTATTTTCTTGCATATACTTAGGCATGACCTCTGGACTAGTATGTGGTCTCTTTTGGAAAATGACCCGTGCGCAGCTGAAAAAAATGTGTAACCAGCTGTGGTTGGGTGAAACATTCTGTATATGTCCACCCAGTCCATTTCTCCTAAGCTCTGGATCATTTCTGCTACTTCCTTGCTAATTTTTTGTCTGGTTGACCTATCTTTTTGAGATAAGGGTGTGTTAAGATCTCCTGTTAAGATTGTGTTCTTAGACATTAAGTTTTTAATATCTGTTAAGATTTTTCTTACATAGTTGGGTGCTCCTGTGTTTGGCATATATTTATGAGTGTTACATCTTGCTCTTAAATTTTTCCCCTGACCAATATATAGTTGCCTTTTTGTGTCGTTTGATCATCTTTGTTTGAAGTTGATGCTGTCTGAGAACAGAATTTCTACTCCTGCTTTTTTCTGAGGTACTGGAGCATGTAGTATTGTTTTCTATCCTTTGACTTTGAGGCTATGTATATGCTTTTGAGTTAAGTGTGTTTCTTGTATGTAGCATATTGTTGGATTTTGTTTCCTAATCCACTATGTCAGTCTATTTCTCTTAGTTGGAGAATTGAGTCTGTTTACATTGATGGTTATAGTTAAAATGTGCTGAATTATGTTTGTTGTGATATTTACCTGGTGTTATTTACTCCTTTGCAACCTGTGTTTAATTATCTGTCATGTTTCGTGGGTTCCTTCCATTCTCATTCATCGAGCTCTGGTCAATGTGGTCTCTCTCTAGAACATCTTTCATCAACCTGTGTAGGGATGGCTTTGTCAACATGAAATTCTTTACTTGTCCTTTGTCATGGAAGCATTTCACTTCTCCATCAAACTTGAAAGAGAGTTTTGCAGGGTAGAATAGTCTGGGTTGGAATTTGTTTTCGTGTAGGAGTTGAAGAACTCTGCTCCCTGCTCTTATTGCCTGCATTGTTTGTGTAGAGATGTTGGCTGTAATTCTGATGGGTTTTCCTTTGAATGTGAGCTTCTTCTTCGCTCTAGTAGCTGTCAGTATATTATTTTGTGTTGGATTTCTGGAATCTTAACTACTATATGTCTCGGTGTGATTTTACTTGGGTTGAAGTTATTTGGTGTTCTGTATGCTTCAGTGACCTGAATGTTGGATTGTTTCCTCATATTTGGGAAGTTTTCTGAGATTACTTCTCCCAATTCTTTTTATGTCATTTGTATTGACTCCTTCATTCTCGTTGATACCAATTATTCTCACATTGTTTGTCCTGGCGTCATCTTGCAGGTGATGGATTATTTTTTCCTGCATTCTCGTTTTTAAGAGATCCTTTCTCACCTTTTCACTAGCTTTCCCAGCATCTTCGAGATCTGAAACTTTGTCTTTGCTTTCACTCAAATGGTTTTGTAGACTCGTGATTGCTATTTTTAGTTCTTCTATATCTCTTTGACTGTGTTTCATGTGTTCTATTTCATTTCTGTATTGCTCATTCAAGGAATCCATCATATTTCTGATCTCTATTTTTTTATCCATGTCGTCTTTAGAGGTAGTCATTAATTCTTTTTCTGCCGTGTTTCTTCCAATTTGGTTTCCTCTGTATATTTCCAGATTTGTTTCTGTATTTCGGATGTTATGATTTCAAAGAATTCTTTTTCCTCAAAGAATTCTTTTTAGATTTCAGAACTTATTTCTGCTTTGTGTTCCTCATCATCTTTCCACTGTTTTTTCTTTGCTTCAGATGCTGTTAATTCATACATTTCAGCTGGAATAGTGCTCTCTGCACTTGTTCTGGGTGAGCATTGTTTTTCCACTGAATGTTTCTGGAATTCATTCTTTATTTGAGATACTATGTATTCAGATATATCTTTTCTATTTTGGGGAATTACTTCTCGTTTTATTTCCTCTATACCTTTCTGTTGTTGTTCCTTTGCTGCTGTATCTGTTATTTCATTCATTGCAGCTGAGCTAGTTCCTCTGCTCTTACTGGTGGACTCAAGGTCTGGGCTTGTATTTTTCCCCTTGTCTTTGTCATTTTGTATAGCACTTACCTTTGACCTTTGGTATAGAGCTTTGGTGCAGAATAACCTTAGATTGTTATGAGATTTGGGTGCTAGTCTATTAAGTTTGAGATTATCCAGTTATGCCTGGCCTGGATCTAGCTGTTGTGTTCAGCTCATTTTTGCTGCAGTTCCTGTGATTCCCCTCTGTTGGTTCCCTGTTCAGGCGAGCATGAACCGAACTGGGATGCAGAGCAAGTAATGAAAATTTCCACTGTCTTGTCCGGCTTTGGGGCTAGGATCTGGAAAATTATCGGAATTAGCCTTCCTGTGTCAGGCAGGTCATTCTCTAGGTGGGCGGGCCTAGGCTTTGGTGGGTCTTCTGGGCTTGCAAAAGGATAGTGAATGATCTTATTCACCCGGTAGGCTATACAGAGTCAGCCAGCCTTTGCTGGCTCCAGGTCTACAGGCCGGAACCCAAGAAGGCTAGGAAAGGTCCCTCAGGTGCAGCCGGCCTGGAGCCCTCACTCCCAGACCAGGTTGCACTGGGTTTCAGGCCGTGGGGTGGGACCTGGATCGCTGAGAAATGTCCCTCCAGTATGGCAGGCTTGGAGTTCTCACTCCAGGCCGATGTGCACTGGGTCTTGGGCTATGGGGAGGGACCGGCAATCACTGGGAAATGTTTCTCTGGCCCAGGGTCTCATTATGCAGTTCAGGCTGGCCTTAAGCTCACTTTGTAGCTCAGGCTGGTCTCGAACTCACAACAATCCTCCTGCCTGAGCCTCCCAAGTGCTAGGATTACAGGCCTGCACCACTTATTTGATCAGTCTTACATGCCTGTATCTTGAAACCCAAACCACTACTTTGAAGGTAACGTATAAAATATAATAATTCCTGTTAATTTCTTATAATTTTCATAATGCCAATTTTTTTGATGGAACCTGGGATTGAGCTCAGACCCTTGCCAGGGAAGTTCTTATTCCACTGAACCATATCCCTGGCCCCTGTTTTCCTATAATTTTCAAATTCTGTGTCAATATTTCTTTTTCCCTTTCTCTTAAAAGGATAAGAATTCAAGGTGAAGAAAAATCATTACATGCAAATTCTGTAAGACTGACCCTTAGGTCCTGAGCCTCTTCTCTGCTTCATCAGAGTGCCATCAGTTGCTGCCATCTGTCTAGCAGTGGAGGAGTGTGCCCCATACAACCTCATCCTTTGGCCTTACTTTTCTTATGGAGGTCCCTGCTCCATTTACAATTTATACTGAATGAGTTCGCGTGCTCTTACTTACTAATCCATCCATTTCAATTTAATCCTCAGTTTCCACCAAGGAAACCATGAAGGGGAGAGGCTAGAGTGTTTCTTTCCCTAAACTCTGAAGAGCAGAAAGTATTGATGCATCATAGATATTACTCTAGACTTTTAAATATGGTGATGAGTATTGTACACTTATATCTAGTCAGCAGGAGAAGAACCGCTTAGTGTTGAAGGAGTCTGTGTTGGCCTGTTCAAGAGCAGAAGAGGAAGATTTGGCTGATTAATGAAGAGAAACATTAGTTTATCATCCACACAAAGGCACTGTGAAGTGTAAGCCTAACTTTAAAAATGTATACTAATGTGGCTTACAAAGACAGTGTGAGGCGAGGGCTTTGTTTTCCTGCATGAACATCTTTGTGCATGTGTGCCTGCTTGTGACCATACTCCTCTACGCTGAGAAGTGGGAGTGGGCATTGTACAGAACTTATACTGTAAAACCCATTGCTGCCAGTCCTTCACCCATTAGTGTGAATTTTTGTTAATCAATACAACAAATGTAAGATGCTATTTTTAGTGGGTGAAACGTGATCCTTAAGCCTTATTGTTGTTTACAATAACAAAGGATGTTCACCTAGACAAAGCAGGATATACATGCCTAGAAAGTGGTACTGGACATTTTGGTAACTATTAATTTTATTAGCACACATATACATTATAATTATTATCAATTATTATTATTATATTTAGGACAATATGTATAGGCTCTCACTGAATAGATCAGATTCATAGTAATATTCCTGTTTATAGCCTTCCTGTGCTGGCATTACAGGTGTGTACCACCACGCCCAGTCTCAGTCACTGTCCTAGCATGCCTGAGGGGGCGGGGCCAACGTTGCAGGCCTGGGGATCGAACTCCCAGCCCCTGTGTCTGCCTGAGCAAGCACTTTATTTTTTTTATTTTTGTTTTATTGAAGTACAAATATCAATGAGACAGTTTTAAGATACCTTGAAAAGAGGGGTTTGATAAGTTAATACATTGCAAACTGTTTTCATAATGTTTTGGTATCATAGAAGGTGCCTACATGATATTATACTTACAGACATTATTATACCATATGCCTCTTGTTAGTAAATTAAGAGAGCGTAGCTGTTTGTGTATCTTATCCTTTGTACCTGAATTACATCAAAGATTCAATAATTAGTACTTTCTACCTTGTTATTTTCCTAGTGGTTGTCCATAGTATTAGAAGCCGACATAATATCCTGTCCAACCACCATTACTGCAAATCGTGCCTCTCATAGGATTATGTAGAAGCACAGCGTTATATATCCCAACTGTATTGTCCATGCACACACATCATGATTCTTCCTTTCTATACCCCTTCCTTTGTCTATACCTGTTGAAGATGGGCACTCCATTGTCTTTCAACTAACTTAGGTACTTGAACTCGAGAACACAATCCAACACAGTCCAGCATTCCATAACAATAGTGAGTTATCTGAAAAAATTGTCGACCACAGCCATTTACAGCTCAACTTATTATTATGGTCCCAAGATGTATACTTCATTTTTATACTTTTCTGCTGGATGGTTAAGACCTAGATAGAGCAAGACTTATACATGTGTTGGTATATAAGTCTTGAGCAGGCACTTTAATCTGCTGAGCTATTTGGCTGGCCCTAGCACACATGAATTACACATATGAATAAGACTTAGTGTGTATTACCATACATAAAAATAGCACATAGTAATCAAACCCAACCTCTATTTTTCCACATTTTTCTCACAATTTTGTAATCCAACTTCTATAAATGACATTTTTCTTTTAAGATTAATGAGTTTTAACTTCCACATATGAGAAAGAACATTTTTGTATTACACTTTTCAACATGATATCTTATATTCAAATTCTGAAGGCTTATACAAATGTTGATTCAGAGGTCAACTGAGCCTTTGATTCCAGTTCCATGAATCCTGCTTTTAGAGCACTGTGGTATTGCTTGGAGCAATCTTTCCTGGGAGGTACTATTGAATTGCCTAGAGCAATGGGCTTAGGGTGTCAGATCGTTCTCAGAACTGTACAATTCTGTATTTATGTGTGTGGCAGTCTGCCCTGGTTTCTTTAGGAGGAAAACTAGGTAGAGATTTGGCCTCACATTAATGTCAAACTACTTGGGAATGACTTACATTTGTTGAAGAACCTAAGTTGTTTTGTGTGACAAATTAAATTACACTTCCTAACATAATTAGTTTAGAGACCACATGAAATTTCTTTCCTCTTTAGAAAATTTCCATAGTACAGATAAGCCATGGCCCTTACTAATTAAACACCCTTGGTGGCTTGTCCACACTGAAAGGACAAAAGCTAATCTGCTTGTTGGGGTGCTGGACTCCCATCGCACAGTGGCCCGAGCTGACCCTGTCATCGTCCCCTGGCTGCCTCACAATGCAGGGCCCAGCTCTACTATGATTCATGTGACAAGAATCAGGTAACATAGAGCACACACTGTCCACTGTAATGCAGAGAAGTGGTCCTGCTCCAAAGCATGTCGAAATGTAGAATCAGATGAAGGGAGTTAATCTGAGACACGTATAAGTGAATCTGTTAGCTTCATGAAGAAATTCCAGAAATTCAGGATGAATAATTGGATGTGTCTGTCCATCTCTGCAGTAGCTTCGTAAGTGAGTTTTGCTCCTTACCTATGGGTTTTTGTCTCAAGCCTTTCTAGACTTGACTATGATATTCCTGTTGCCTAGATTAAACTTTCTCCTTGATTCTTTAACTTTACCCAGTAATTCTCTCCACTGCAGTATTCCCTCCACCCTGTGTCTTCCTTGCCCTTCCTACTGCTCTGGCAGAACTCAATTCACTCTATTACAATTCCATAGCAGCTTATTCCTGCATTTACCATGACACAGCAGCCGTATTTTAAAAGAAGTTTATAGACTCAATAGAAGGCCATCTGAAATGAACAGAAATTTCTCAGATAACTTAATACAAATGGTCAAAAATACATGAAAAAAATGTTCAACACCATTGGTCAGTTGAGAAATGAAAATTAAAACACCTTAGAAAGAATGCCTGTCGTGAAGAAATCAGCCAATAACAAGTGCTGACAGGTATGTGGGCCCAAGGGACCCTTTGTTATTGGTCTTGGCAGTACAACTGGGACAGCAGTATGGAAATCAGTATGGAGAGTCCTAAAAAGTAGGAAGACAAATTCCTCATTGATTCCATTTCTAAGTCTCTTTTCAAAAGAGCGAGAGGCATCATATAACAGTCATCCACACACCCATGTTTATAGCAGCACATGCACTGTAGCCACATTTGGACATGGCTTCCATGTCCACCAGCAGCTGAGCAGACAACAGACACATGCTATGCACATGCTAAGAAGTACTATTCTGCTATAAGAAAGCATAGACTTGAGTTATTCGCAGGAAAATGCAGATAACTTGAGGCCATAATGTCAAATTAAATAAATAAGAGACCCAAACTTAAACATAACATCGTTTCTCCTGCATGAGAAACTCGAGTAAGTAAAGTGCCATATATAAGACAGATAATAGGAACAGAAGGAGGGGGAAAAAGTAATGAGAGTTTTTAGGGAGTGTACAAATTCTCCACAATGAATGCAGTCTTATGTATCGCAAATGTGCTCCAAAAACAACGAATTAAAAACAAAAGGTTAGCCGGGCATGGTGGTGCATGCCTGTAATCCCAGCACTCGGGAGGCTGAGGCAGGAGGATTGTTGTGAGTTCAAGACCAGCCTGAGCTACAAAGTGAGCTTAAGGCCAGCCTGAACTGCATAGTGAGACCCTGTCTCAAAAAGGCAAAAAAATAAAAAAATAAAAAAAAAAATAAAAAATAAAAACAAAAGGTTTCAGAGGCTATCTTCCTATTAGATTATTTCTAATTTCATGTGAGGATTTTAACATATACTATTTTTTTAAAGAAAGCACAGATTAATGAATGGACTTCAATAAATAAATAAAAGCTAGAAGATCTGATATCAAAAATCCTGGATAAATCAATCCCAAGAATTTTTCATTGTTGACGTTTCCACCTTACATTAGTGCTAACAAAATTAGAATCTGTAACATAGTCCCTAAGCAATCAGGACCTGGATTCTGTACCTCCAGCACCTCTTTCCTACAAATGAATAGATAAGTGGCAGCCCATAATAACCATAAGGAGGAATGTTGTGACTAAAATAAGTGTGACTCCAGCAGGTTTCCTCTGGTGGCCTCCTTTTCTTTTGATTTCTATGTGTGAAGAGCTGACAGTGTTAATAAAAAATAAAGCTCAATATGTGAATTGCCCCAATGAAAAACGGAGGCTCAGAGAGAATTGATGTTTATTCATATAGTTTGAATATAAAAACCAATATCCTTTAAGAAGTTCATCATGATTTTTATAAATTTGATATTCACAAAGATTATTATTCTTTTTTCTGTATTTTAGGGAAGGGTCCTCAGGGTGTCAGGCTCTTACTACTAGATCAGACTTGTGTGATCAGATGTTTACAGCCTCCCAAGTGCTGGGATTATAGGTGTGTGCCACCACACCCAGTCAATTGCCCTCTCAATGCACCCCAGGGGTGTGACCTGCACAGCAGGCCCAGGGATTGAACCCCCATCCCCTGTGTCTGCTTGCAGGCAGTTTAATCTGCTGAGCTATTTGGCCGCCCTCTTATTATTCTTACAGATAATAAAATCTACAAATGATGTACTTGTGACTAAGTTACCTGGCTGAATAATGCATTATTTGTAGTTCACTTGACCTTTTTTATTTTTGGTAGTACTGGGAATTGACCTTAGGACCAACCCTCTTTGCCAGGCAAGCATTCTGCCACTGAACTATATCCCTGGCCCTCACTTGTCTTTTGATTTAAGTCAGCAACAAGTCCTTATATAATATTTGCCTTTTCTCTCTTCATAATTTTACTATGTAGTATGTCTAAAACCTTCACAGGTAGCCAGGTGTGGTGGAACATGCCTGTAACCCCAGCAGTCAGGAGGCTGAGACAGGAGGATTACTATGCGTCTGAATTGAGTAGTGGCACCCTGTATAAAAAAAAAAAGAAGGTTCAGAAATGAATATGTTTTGCCATATGGTAATTTGGTAAAGTCCAAGTTTCTGTTGTATTCAGGAATCACATCACCTGCCAGTTACTAAAACAAAACACAAAACAAGACAAAACCATCACCCAGTAGCCAGCTCTGCTGTCTCAAAATCAGCATCCTTAGCACTGTGCAATTTGTTAATTTGGCAACTTCTATAACTTCACTGACCTAACTCTTGGTTTCATGCCCTGTCTTGGATTTCCTTCTTCCTTATACCACCTTTTGCTAAACACAGCACTTATGTAATCATCAGAACTTGGGAAGCCTCACACTTCATGTGGGACAGAACCATATTCATCCAGTTCAGATCCAGACCTTCAAATTGTAAAGCAATGGGCACCTAAGATTGATGAACAGTGATTTATTTATTTAGAAATAAATCAAGGTCTGGCCAAATACCTAAGCATATTAAAGCACCTGCAAGCAGGCTCAGGGGCCAGGGCTTCAATTCCCAGACTGGCCATGCTGGCTCCATCCCTGGAGCATGCTGAGATGGCAATTGAGACTGGGTGTGGTGGCGCACACCTGTAATCCCAGGTCTTGGGAAGCTGTAAACAGGTGGATCACTTCGAGTTCAATCTAGTAGTGAGAGCCTGCCACCCTATAGACCCTTCCCTAAAATACAAAAAACGAAAAGAAAAGAAATAGTGATTAAAAAGTGGTTAGAATGTGAGAGAGAAAGTGAACAGATTTGTGTTGCACACAATAAAGATGAGGATGGGGGACCAAGCAGCAAAACTGTCTAGAAGGCATCTTCAAGGGGGGAAAGACTTGGTAGAAATTTTGAAGAAAAAGTTTTCAAAGAGAGGAGAAGAAAATAAATAGCTATATGAATTCTGATAACATCTAATTCAAGCAATAACATAAGTCAGCTCCCTGAGCTGATGGTTCTGGTAGTTTCAAGCAGAGACTGAATTGCACTGTACTATGACAAGAGCTGCATCTTGAGTGTGTCCCCAATGGTTCTCCCTCTTCAGGTACATGTGGGCCACACTGGCCTCTCTTTTCATGTCTAGGTTCCAAACCTTATGTTTATTTTTTCCTGGTTTGCAAGGCAAATTCAGCATTACCACCTAAAGTCTTGAAGTTCACTTTAGAATAGTTTAGGACAACTTCTAAGGCAAAGCACATTGAGTGGTCATAATTGAGTTAGGCAACATTTCACACAGTGAGGTTTTATCTACTAACTCATGCTTCTGAGTGGGATGAAAAAAAAATGTTTCATAAAATAAACTTGGACAGCAGCCACCAAAGAGAAGGAGAGATCAGCCCTGCTGTGATTGTTCTCAAAACTACCAAGATGGGCTACATACATTTCCCTGAAGGCATCCAAAAGAAAAATCCTGTTATTTTATAGCAGAGGAGGTAAATCCAATTGGCATTTCTACCAGTGTAATGTGAAAACACAGCGGTGTCCAACATGACATTAATATTAACCACTTCCACTGCTATAGTGCAGTAGACTATAGAAGAATTGCTGGCCCAGTTCCTAACCAGATGGTTGAATGTGACATCTCTTGGTAGTTATGTAAGTTTAAATTTGTGCTGAGGTCCCTTCTCTGTGTGAACTGACAAATAAAATATGACTGTGGATTCCTCCCTGAAATAGAACCGGATCAGACAGGCTAGGCAGATCTCAGACCCATGGAAGAGACTGTCACCCACACAAGATTAGTCACCCGTTCCTCCCCTACAGATTGAACAAAACTTGATCTTTAGTAGGGGGAAGAAAAAGGCTTAATGTTGCCTCAGGGACCCATTACTCTTCTAAATGAGGCTCTGTTTCCATCTATGTCAGATGTGAAAGGATATGAAGTCACAGACCTTCAGAACAGAGTTTAAGGACAGTTATTCAGGCTTTTGAGAATTAGAAGGGACAAGATGACTGTGGGCCTAAACTGATGTTACTAGGCTTGACAAGAAAATAAAAAAAGAGGTGGAAGTCCTCCAAATAAAAAAGTGATCATTACTGTCTCTGCAATGCTATCACAGCCACGTATCACTGATGGGCAGGGTTCTGTGGTAAAGGGAACTTGCAAGAGTGGGGAAACCCTAGAGTGTGCTTATACAAGCCTGAATGATGAGGTCACTACACATCCCAGCTCTACAGGGCACTTGGGTATATGCTTCCTTACACACACACACACACACACACACACACACACACTTCACAGCCTATGGCAATGATGGATATTGAGTCAATCACAATGGAAACAGTCATCAGATATACCAAGCAGGACAGCACTGGGACACCATGACAGCTGTGATGGCAATGAGGGGTAGGATGTTTTCAATTCCATATAAGCTTAAGATCATCTTCATATCCATGCAAGACAGCATTGCCTGCATGCTACTCTAGGGCACTTGTGGTTTAAGCGTACACCTCCTGCTACAGCACAGCTTAGATTTTATACTCTAACCATTTGGGTACTGCTCATTTATAACCAAAAACTGGATGTTTGTTTCTTGTTTCTTTTGAGACAAGGTCTCTTATTCCAGTCTGGCCTTGAACTCACCATATGGTCCAGGATGGTCTCAAGTTCCTGGAGATCCTCCTGCCTCTGCTGTGCACTGGAAACATTTTTTATACACATCTACCATTAACCCTTTTGGAAGTGGCAGATGAATGAAAGTGAGTGAAGTAAATGCGATGAATAAAAATGTACAGGCTCAACAACGAAAGTGTTTGGATGACCAGCAAGCCTCACCCAGAGGTTCATGGTGAGCACAGTCTATGCCATCAAGGAAGAGGAAAGTAGACTTCTCCACCAGCCACCTGGAGTCCTGCAGGAGAGGACCCACAAGGAGCAGTGGTCGTTAAACTTAACCTACAATCATCTCAGATCTTCTAGTCTATCTTCCCCCTAGTGTGTGTGAGGGAAAAGGAAGAAGGCCGCTTCCTCCTCTTACCTTGCTGCATGAGGGCCCGGAGTGGGATCTTCACCTCCCATGCTTTGGGACCCTTTGGTGCCCTAGCGATGGCTTCACACTGCTGACTGAGATCAGGGAGGGCCTGGGACAAGCTAAGGAGTGACCTGGGAAACCCAGCATGGCATAATGTAAAACCTCAAATGCAAGGTCTTCTGCTGCTTTTCATTAATTAGTTTCAGGAGCACGTGTCTGGGTCTGCAGTGCATTTTATCGTATGTCTCTCTCAGAACTGATTCCCACTGATGAGCCCAAGAGGCACGTGTCCAGCTGAAATGAACGCATGGTACTAAGGCGGAAGGGCGACATTCCAGAGCTGGACACCACAGGTGGAAGAAGGCTGAGGATGTTACTAGGTCTGCTACAGCTGAAGCAGTGTGTGCACACACAGGCACACATACAGAGGCACAGCTGTATGTATGCATTTACTGAGGCATGTCCTGGGCGTGTGTATCTGTTCTGTGTGCAGGCCAGGCCTGGGTTATGCCAGCACACTGTAGGTATTAATGGAATGGGTGCTTCTGCCTACACACATGAAAACCAGGGCCAGCATTTTATTGTTTAAATGACTCACTGTCATCATTTTAGTGGATCCCACATTATGCTATGACTTTTCTGAATATTGAACACTACACCCTGCAAAGGCCAGACAAATAGCTCAGTGGACTAAAGTGCCTGCTTAGACAGGCACCTCTGTGGGTTTGATCCCAAGCATGCCATGCAGGCCCTGCCCACTGAGAGGATGACTAAAACTGGGTGTGGTGGAACATGCCTGTAATCTCAGTATAGTGAGACCCTGTAGTCCCTGTACTAAAATACATTTTTTAAAAATTCACTCCACACTAGAAACTTTGAATCATCATTCTCTTCTCCATTTCTCTGGGACGGAATTGTCCAACTCATTAAGAATTTATGTTTCTGTATATGTATTTTTATGGAGCTCACATATAAGTATGTATTTTAAGTAACCTATTAAAAAGGATATGTGTGGCAAATGTTTGAGAAGAGTTTCATTTGATTTTCAGTGCAAAACAGGATGAAAAGTGGCCAAGCCATCAGTAGTTAGTTTCACACTCATTGGAAATGAGGAGCAAGCAACCCCTGTGCCTAGAAAGAGGTGACGCCTCACTCAGGCCCTTGGCTCAGTTGCGCACTGGACTTCTTCTAGCAGTGCCTTCTCCTTGGTTCTCATCCGAATGTTGATGTTGGAATCAGGCACGGATTCCGACATTTCTTTAGGTGAAGCTAGACCATGGAAAGGAAGACGTATGATGCGTTGGATGGTGCTTATCTATTGTGGAATCAGATGAGAATGCTGAAGAAGACATTCACAGGACAAAAGGCAAGCAAAGATCACTTTTCAATGTTGATGGGAAGCGAACCAACAAATAATGAGATAGGATTATCATATTACCAAACATGGTTTGACTAATAATTCTAAGTTTTTTTAACGGATCACTGTCAAGAGGATCTTAATCGAAATTTTGTCATTGCAATGATTAATTAGCAAATTTCAGAGAAATATTTGTAGTTGTTGGGCATCTTTTCATTTTCAGGTTGGGTGTACATTACTTCTCTTCTCATAGGACAACCCAGCAATGTTTACATTTGTAGTCTCAGAAAGGTAAGTAGAACAGGCAGAACACTGGAAAAGAGAAGTCAGCAGGTGTCTTGTACCCACGAAGTGTGGATTTTCTACCCTTTGCTGAGTGGCATTTTCACAGCTTTGCCTCATGCTGTGCCCTCTTGGTAGAGCCCATGTCTCACTAAGAAAGAGGTGGAGTTGTAGTCAGTCCCTGTTCCAAAACTCCACAATACATCTGTGTTTTAACACAGCTTTCTTATGAAAAATTCCATGCTGTGTCCTTAATATCCCCCTGACCATGAGAGATAGAAGACACCAGAGGGTCTCCTAATCTATTCTGTGCTGGTCTGTGCTGAAGGCGCAAGCACCCTTCCCAGAGCTATCTATCTAGATATCTATATGCTTTTAGCAATAACCCATGTTCTCCTGGCCTTAATTCTCATTTAGAAGCAGCTTATAAATCAACTTTTACCCATTTTGATGCTTTATCTAATCAAATAGACCCTGATAATTTGAGATTGCTGCAGACATCTGAGTTCTCTGCTAATGCGCTCTCATGATTCAACACAGGCAGCTCATTTTCTGAGGCCAGGTTTCCTCTAACCGCTAACAGCAGCAGAGCTCTCCTCTGGGTGCCTCCATTGGAGGGGGGGGGGATGGTATTCAGCCACATAATTTGTAGCAAAGAAATAAACTTGTATTTTTCCTTTCTGAATTCTATTGAAGTAAAGTAAAATTTCCAACTGCTTTATAAACATGCCTGAAATTCAGTGATGGGAACACTCTTCCTGGTGTTAATAGGGAAAATGAACACAGGTTTACTGCATTTGAGATCAACCACTAATCCCATTAGGCACACTGAGGACCCATGGCTGTCATGTGTGCAACAGAACCAGGTCCTCACGCAGCAATCTGTCCTGCTGGTTCAGGGCCCACAAGGTATTCCTGAGGGAGGACAGTCTGTGCCCACAGCCAACTACAAGCTAACAGGAGTTTTCTCTGAAGCGTGGCATTTTATCATCAAAATAAATTCCAATATTTGTTTTATTCTGTTCCAAATCCTACTTCACTTTTAATGTCAAAATTAATGAAATTACGTACAATCATTGCTGCTGAAGCTTGCAATCATTATTCTCTGAGGACTGTACCTTTTCTTGACCCCAGAGGATTAGTTCCTTGGGCCTCAGTTTGTGCAGCTCATTTGGCCCCACATAGATTCTGAGATTTGCCTCTGCAAACAGTAACTCTAAGAACACAGTAACCAAATATCTTCTGGAACACAATTATCACATACATTGTCCTCTAACCATTCATTTGGAGTGTTAGTTTGCCTAACTTAGAGAGCAGTTATAGGCACTGAACTAACTGCTTATTTCTTGGGTTTTTTTTTTTTTTTTCTATTCCACCAGACAGTTTTGTATTTGTAAAATGTGTGACAAGGAAATACAGCAAGATATATTGACTTTTTTTTTAAATTTATGTAGTTAACAAGCAGCGGTCCAAACTCTTACTGTGGTTCTAACTCAGGCAAGTGCAGCTCTATTACTCTCTATGCAGAGCAGAAATGGAATTTCTGAGGGATCCCCAGGTCAACCTGCCCACCTTGGTTCCTAGCTAGTAACTCCTGTGGCTATGATCCAGTCAGGGTTTGATTGTGATCCACAACTTGGAAAAGCACAGAAATAAATGCTCCAGATTTTCAAATGTAGTTATAAAACATGGCAAATGAGAATAATAAATCGAGGTTATTGTAATTTATATTTTCTAATCATAAACCACAGTGAGAATCTACTGGATAGAGTTTTCAGCAAGTGTATCTTGAGAAGTCAAATGATAGGCCAGCGAAAAGCAAAAGGCAAGGAAACTGTAGCTGAAATGTAAGAATGTGTGCGCGCGTGACAGACACGGAAACGGGAGTAGATCCACCGTGGTGTACAGGAACGGAATCCTCATGGAGCAAGTGCCTTCCCCAGGGCTGAAAAGCATCCCTGTGGCCTGCAGTGGTAAAGGCTTGGAAGCCACCTGAGAGCCATGACATCGTCTTGCAGGGTTCTCACAGGCAGGGGCGCCTCAGAGAGGGAGCTTGAGCAGCCACAACTCAGAGAGCTCCGCGACCGGAGAGGGTCAGATAGGCCCCTTGTGATGAGAGGCTGATTCCACTTAATGAAGTGTGGGTGAGGCCAGGGGACAGGCGGATGGGGCAGAGGCCCCGAGGGTGTGCTCCCCAGCCTCTCCTTGTCAAGTGCTGGTGGGAATGGAGAGCAGCCCTCCTTGGGAATCTTCTGCCCTCTGCTCTCAGGATTCCTATGCAGGTTCACACGCTGTGGCCCTCTGGCTCCAAATCAGCTTGTATAGAAGGTGCTCAGGTGAAAGAATCCCTTTCCTTTTTAAGACCAATGGTTTTCAGTGTGGTTCTGAAGTCAAAATAGAAGTAAACCTAAAAAAGGAACAGAACTCAGAAACAAGATGAGTTTATATCTCTCTCCACATCACAGAGGAAGCTTGTTCAGGTAAAATTTTTCCCCTGTGGAGTACTACTAAGGCATAAAGAAGGATACACTTGTCTTGTGTATAACAGGATGCACCTTTAGGACATACCACTAAGTGAAATAAATGACATGCAGAACATTAACCATTGTATGGTTTCTTTATATGAGAAAATATAAATAATATAAAATATAAATAATTTGAAAGACTGAGATAAAAGACTGATGACAAAAAAGCAGGGAATTAGGTTATGTGGTGATGGGAAGGGCTACGGAGGCAGGGGAGCTGGAAGGTAATGAGAGGACCCAGCAGTACCGCATGTGTGTCCCAGTACACCACAGCGGTTGGATCCATTACGCAGCACAAACAGGTCCGTGGTGCCTGGGTTCGCGAACTTATGGAATTGTTCGCCTGTTGGGAAGAAGATGCGAGCATGTCCTTGTCTGATGCAGAGTTCGCAAATGGGGGCACAATGCTGACAAATGCCTCTTCTCACAAACCGAGCTGCCTGAGAACAGAATGTCCTTGACCTAAGGCAGCACTGTACTGATAAAAAATGAATTAAAGAAAGAAAATCTATTTTTTTCTTTAAAACATAGTACAGCTTGCTTCTCAAGAGGATGCGATGATTCTGAGCTGTGAGTCTGTTCCTGAATAGTTGCTTAATGTGTAAACGGAGGAAGATGTATTTTTCTGTCTTCCACGTCACATTTGGATTCCAAGACAAGGATTCCACCATTTGACAGTGTTTCCCTCTCCCTTCTCAACACCTTGTTGCTGGTAGTAAAATAACGCTGACTCGCATTTGTATCCGTGATGTCGTCCCCATAGTGTCAGAAACTAAAAGGGTAGATAAGGTCCAAAAAGTACAACAGAAACTGTGACAAGGAAAGAAATTGCTCAAAAGGAAAGAACAAGTGGGATAGAGCTCAGACAACTGCACTGGCAATTTCTCTTTTACTGAAAGGACCAGTTAGTGCTTCTGTTGTTTGCCCGGTCCCTCCTGCCTGTGCTTGGTGAGTTGAAGGAAAACTCTGAAGATCACAGAATGTGATCGAACAGCTGTGGTTAATCACCTATTGTCTTGTTGTGAAATGTTGTATCATTTTAATTGTTTATTTTTTATTTTTGTTTTATTGAAGTACAAATATCAATGAGACAGTTTTAAGATACCTTGACAAGATGGATTTGATAAGTTAATACATTGCAAACTGTTTTCATAATGTTGCAGCTCCTGAGACCAGCCAGAGACAGCGCGGCCGACTCCGCCATCCTGCTCCATCCCGCCCGCCCCCGCCCAGCTCCTGAGACCGGC
>PVKA01041422.1:0-18098 GCA_004027165.1 Ctenomys sociabilis | reverse complement strand
AGCAGAAAAGGAGAAAAGGTACCACCAAACATCTTACAGTGAAGGCTTTACAAAATCTATACCTCATTTATTTTTCCACCCAATGATGACTAAACTTAGGAGCATTAACAAACGCTCATTTTAAGGGCTTTACTTAGTTGGAACAGTCTATAGGGTTTTTAATTTCACATGCCTCTAGAAAGGAAAGTACAAAGAGGTGAGAAAATTAGGAGTAAAGTTAAAGAAAGGAAACTGAAACAGAGCAGGTCCGACATTCCCTCTAGCATGTAGAGGGGGATCAGAACCAGTCCATCCCAGTGAAACCTGTCCTCCAAGTCTTTAAGAACGGTTGCCGACCTAATGTCATTTAATTGGCAAAAGGAGTCCCGTGTTTTATATAGGCATGTGAAAATTTTTTAAAATCTGAGCTAGATTTAAAGATCTCATTTTACAGAAGTTTACGTAAAATCCACTAGGAGGCTTATTAACGTTTTTTTTTTTTTTTTCAAGCAAGGAACACCAGCACATTCAGCAACCAGTTTGAACATAACACATATAATTACAAAACAGGCATAAAACATCCCATTAGAGTAACATCATAACCTCCATGGCTGTCAAACTATCGGCCAAAAGCCAAAACAAGCCAGCCAAAACATGACAATTTACCAACAGTTCAAAAACCGCAGAGGGAACTTATCTGTGTGCCGGATAGCAGGGGGAACAAGCAGGTTTTGAGGGTGACGGTCGGGGGGTCACAGCTGTCTCTTTTCAGTTGGAGTTGCCAGCATGATCACGTGGAGTTGGCTGGTTGTCCAAGGATGGCGTCCAGAAACAGCAAACCTCTGTCGGTGTTGGGGTCCCAGTTAGGTCGGGTTAAAGGGAAAATGGCATTCTGGCGGTCAGGATCCGAAGATGGGCTTCCGTCAGGTCCTAGAACCGCCTTCCGTGCCGCCGTGCGGATACGGTCGCGCTCTTCAGAAGTAAAAAGCGTTAAGAGCAATTGCTGACAGTCTTACCAGGTGGGGTTATGACTGTGGAAGATACCTTCCATTAAACTGGTTAGACCTTGTGGGTCTTTAGAGAAAGGGGGGTTTTGATGTTTCCAATTATAGAGGTCTGTGGTGGAAAAGGGGACATAGACCATCATTGGCTCCTGTCCGGGGCCCCCTGGGGCCTCCCTTAACGGGAGGAGGGGAGCGGGGGTGGAGGAGTCAGGCGAGGGGCTGCGGCGGCGTCCGCGACGCGTCCTTGGCGGGCTGGAAGAAACAGAGGAAGGGCGAGGGGAAGGGGGACCCCGAGGGGGAGCCCGGGGTCGATAAGGGGGTGGCCTGAGGTCCTCCTCAGGTGGTGCATCGAGAACAGGGACCTTTTTATTTGGCGGCGCCGATGGCTTGAGAGTAGCCACGAGGAACGGCTTTTGCAGAAACCTTTTTACCCAAGGGGGGGGGGTCATAGAGGAGATCAATCCACACTTGGATGTAGATGTACTGGTCCGGATGTTCAGGTGGAGAAAAGATGATCCTTCTAAGGGATTGAGCAAGAGACAGGTTAAATGAGCCCTCCGGTGGCCAAGAGCCATTAGAGAGCGCGGGCCATTCGAGTTCACAAAGGGTCCGCATTTTCCCAGGAAACACAGGTTCTCCATAACTTTTTGCTCGGTCCTTCAATAAGGGGAAATGGTTAAGAACAAGAGACAACGGTGTAGTCCCTAAGGAGGATCCCTGTCCCATGTTGTTGAAAGAGCGCACACAGAGCAGGAAAGAGGACGAAAATGAAAGCGACCAGTCAAACTAGAAAATGAAGTTTTAGAGGACAGACGGCGCAAGATGGTCCAATTTGTAATTTGTCTGTTAAACCGAAAGCAAATATCTAATGAAGGAGATTAAATACGAACGTCCTGGGAAGCAAAAGGTCACGGAAACCTTATACGAACGACCAAAATGTTCAATAAACGAATTCACTGAACTACGAAAGGTCCAAATTTCCCAGAACAACAAAATCTACCTTCCAAATTACCCGGAAGGGCGTCCCCGTCCCGGGGGCTCAGGGTCCAATGGACCCTATGCCTACAACCCCTAACAAGCAATTGTGGCCACGAAACAAATTTAGGAACAAAATTGAAATTTACTTACTGCGCCGGAGAACAAAATTGAGGCCTTTAGGGATCCCGGACGAGCCCCCAAATGTTGTAACTCAAAAATCAGATGACAACGAGGCAAGTCCAAAAGGAAAAGAAGCGCTTTATTTTAGGTGGTACCCCCCGGATAGCCTCTCCATGCGAGAAGGAGAAGGGCCCCCCGAGGGCTGGGCAGCAGGGCATTTATGCTCAAAAACCACAGGCTGGGAGGGGTAAGCAAGCATCATCACAGAAGCTAAAATGGCCACTAGGGGATACGGGGACAATTTTGATTGGGGGAGACATACATTATGTCCAAATTTGGGTCAGGACATGTACATTTGGGGGGGGGTCGGCAAGCATGGTTACAGAAGCTAAAAGCGGTGAAGGGGGCATGGGGCACAAGCCCATTGGTTGGAAGCTGAGGCAACATGCAGGGGGCGGCCCGAGGGCCATTGTAATCTTATCTATGTTGCAAGGCACGGATGTGGGAAGGGGCATTCTGTATTGAAGGGTCTTAGCTATGCTGCAAGGCACGTAGGGGGCAGGGTGGGTGGTGGGAACCAAGGGTTTTGGTCAGCAAGAACAGGAAATGTTTGTACGGAAGGGACAGAGAAGAGAACAATCAGGGGGTCTTGGACGGGGGAGTGGTAGGGGTCAAACGTGGGTCAGTTTAAGGTGGCTTGGTTATTACAGATGGTTAAGACCTACATAACAAGAAATGCAACTATGGTATTTTGGCTCATGGTTACGTCCAGGGTTGGCTGGCCCCGAGGCAGACAGGATGGCAGGGGAGGAAAAGGCTGCTCAACAAAGGTGGTCAGGAAACATGGCGGAGAGGAAAGCAAAAGCCAGGGATGCAACTACACCCTGCCAGGACACGCTCCCAGCAACCGGCCACTTTGTCAGGCCCCGGCTCTTAGTGTCACGTTCATCTGTTGCACTTTTATGGTCAAGTAACTTTCCAAAAGCCCTGCCTCTGAGCTCAGGGGAGTCCTTCTTGGTTTGAACCACAACACCAGCTGTCTCTGTCTATTCTGTCCAAATGTAACTATAGTCCAGTGGGGTAATGAAATGAAGATTTCTGCTTCCTCTCCAGTCTTCTTCTGCTCTACAACCAGAGAGAATTCATAGCCTTTGCATATGCATGGGTGGTGGACGCACCCATGCATATGGTTGATAATTTAAAACACCTTTCTCTCATTATTCTTCCTTTTCATTATTTCCTCAGCGATGTCTGTCATGAAGCTGCTGGCCTTCCATCCGGACTCTTGAAAAGAGGGAGGGTTTGAGCTGGCTGTGGTGGCACACCCCTGAAGTCCCAGCACTCTAGGAGGCTGAGGCAGGACACTTGCATTTTTGAGCCTAGCCTGGGCAGTTTAGAAACTTAGAGCCTGTCTCAAAGCAAAAGGTAAAAAAGGGCTGATTTGGTCACATAGTTATTGAGACCTTTGTATGAAAATTCAGTTCTTTTTTGTCCTTGGTGGTAGTAGGAATTTTGTGTGTGGAAAGAGCAAAGCAATAAGCATTCCCAGAGTCTGTAGCCATCACACTGAAGCTGCCTCAGAGTCAGGGTGTGCTGGCACCCCTGTGTGACATCTAGTGGACCCTCTGTGAGGAGGGAGCTCACGTGGCAGTTTTGATACAGCCAGTACTACCTGAAGCAGATGGCTATGATCTTAATTTAGAGGAACGGAGGCTACAAGGCCTTCTTGGCTGGGCCCATCTGTGTGGATCCCAAGGTCATAGCTGCCAACATGTGTGAGCAAAGCCAGGCAGTCCCGACTATGTCAACTGGGACAATGCTGAGCCATGTTGGATTTCATGAGGTGTACTGAGTACTATGAGGAGTCACACAAGTGGCTGGATGACCTGGAAGAGATCTGTCCTATGTCAAGGTCATAGACAACATAACATCCATGTGAACCTCACTTGACCTCCCTCTGCTGGCCTGGGGAGAGCAGGTCAACCTCAAGGGCCAGATTGGCAGGAACCAGGAACCCAGGGGTGGGTTGCCAGCTGGAGGGTGTGTAACTTGTTATACCCAGCTGAACTGAACTAGCACGGTGCTGGGTGTCGGAGGCTCACCTGAGGAGGGTTGTCAGCAGCATAAGAGAACTGAGAAGCTGTTGGGATGCTGTTGGAGCTTCTGGAAGCTGCTGGTTCTCCTGGGCTATTTTGCTGGAGGACCTCGTCATGCTGGCTGTCCAGGTCAGCTCGGTTGCTCTTGTTGGAGGAGCTTGGGACTCCTTGTCACTGAGAATGGCCATGGTTCACTTTGGGGGAGCTCTGGTCCTCACCTTGAACTTCCTAACTCCAGAGGGGAAGATGTGCACTGCTCAGCCTCCTAGAGAAGTTTGCATTGTTTTTCCTGACAGGAACTCAGCTTTCCTCATCGCTGGAGAAGCTCAGGACCTCACTGTTGCTGAAGATGGCTGTAGTCAATTTCGGGAGAGCTCTGGTTCTTACTTTGAGCATTGCTTCCCGGCTCCAGTGCAGATCCCTCAGCCTGCTAGCACAGATCCTTCTCCTACTGGCACAGGCTTTCTAGCTTCCACCTCTGACCTTTGGGCCTTCCCAGCACAGATCCGTGAAGTGAGCCTGCATTGTCGTGGGCCCGAGGCCTCCAGTTGGCCCTGTGAGAAGCACTGTTCTGAGTTCTAGGTTTTTGGCTGGCCTCACGCAGGACATTACCACAGGATCCAAGCGTTCAGCTGGATTCTTTAGTCTTTAGTATGTGGACAGATTTCCTGTACTCTTTGTATATGGTTCTTCGAATGATTCATTACAAAATAATCTCATAAAATGTGTCCTGCATTGTATCATTCTGTTTCAAAACCTCAAACCACAACACCAGGACTTCCCTGTAGGGCTGGAAGTTCACCAAAAGTCTAGCCCTGTCCATCAGTGACCAGAGCACCCAGGATCTGAGGGTCTGGACAAGCCAGAATCGGATTACCCTGGCAGCTGAGGTGTGTCCTCTAGGCTATGAAGGTCCTTAGTGAGGTTGTTTTGGACATCTGTGAGGAATTTCAAGAGTCCACATGCCTGCCCCAAAAGGGACTCCTATGAGAACTTGGTGCCATGACTAGAATCTGTCATTGTGAAACTAGAAGCAGAAAGAGGATGTGTTGGTCATCTGTCACCTGGCCACCATGTGCTGCCTGCCAGGTCTGCTTCCCTGAGAAGGTGGCAGAAAGCTGCCCTTCTTCAAGTACCCTAAAGCCCAAGTCCTGAAGCTTGCCCCATAGCTTACAGATGTAAAGTGGAGTCCATATTCCTGAATGTGGCAGCTGTGAACAAACACACATGAAGACAGGCCTGAAAATGTGGGCATCTCTGTCAGGTGTGGTGACACATGCCTGTAATCCCAGCACTCGGGAGGCTGAGTGTGGTGGACTGACCACAGGTGGTCAACTTGTAGCATTCAGTTGAACTGAATCGGAGTGGTCCTGGGTGCGGAGGCCCACCTGAGGATTGTTACCAACAGCATAGAAGAACTGAAGAGGAAGAGGTGGTGCTGTCAGTTCTCCTGGAGAAGCTCGCTGAGCTGGCTTTCCTGATAGGAGCTCAGGATCTTGCAGCTGAGGATGGCTTCAGTTCTCTTCAGTAGAGCTCTGATCTTTACCTTGAGCGTTGCTTCCTGGCTCCAGTGCAGACCCTTCATCCCGCTGGTGCAGACTTTCTAGTGTCCACCACTGACTGACCAGTGGGCAGTCCCAGGGCAGATGTTTGGTACAGACTTGCATGAGACGTTGTCGTAGGCTCTAGGCCTCCAGTTGGACTCCTGCAGGACACTGCTGTGGGATGTGGGCCCTCAACTGGATCCTTTGGGTCTCTGGTATGTGGACAGCTCTCTTTCTGCATTTGATTTTTTGAGTATTATACAATAATCTTATAAATTATTTGTCCTGTATTAATTCCTTCCCTTTGCAAACCCTCACTACAGCACTGATGCAGGAGGATCACTATGAGTTTGAGATCAGCCTGAACTTCGTGGCAAAAGCCCTGTCTTAAAAAGATAATAATAAGAAAAATGTGGACATCTTCCAGCCCCCAGAGGAAGCCCTTGACCTAGTTCCTGCCCACCTGTAACTATGTCTCCTCCACCGCTGTGCCTGGGCAGCTGTAGCCCTCTGTGAACAAGGTCACCTCATGGTGTGTGCAATGGTCATCATTCAGGAATACTTTCAAAGCTATTGTGGCTGAACCGGATACCCCAGCCTGGCCCACCTACCTCCTTGTTGATGGCAACCAACACAGGCATGGCAGCCAACCTGGCACTAGAATCACAAGGCCAGTTGGCACCATGCCGCAAGGTAAGGCTTCCAGGCCCCTGGCCCTCCTGTTGCAGCTTTCAGATGGTCGCTGTCTGGCCTGTGAAGTGTGCAACCCTACTTACAAAGCGGGTAATCTCCCCGGGACGTCCCTAATGTGGCCCAAGGGGGGCTAGGTGACCCCCACAGGGTGTCTCCTTTCTTCTCCTCTGTGACTCCCTATTGAGTCAGTGGCCAGGCCTTCCTGAGGCCCTGAGTCTCTGCTACCTTTAGAGAAGACTTCTCCCCGTCCTTCCCTGTCAGGAGCTGAAGAGCGGCAGTCACTGTGCCTCTGTCACCCATTCGGTGGGCACTCATGAAAGCAGCACACTCACTCCATGATGCTGAAGGGCAGACTTGTGGTCTCCTCTCCTCAACTGTGTGTGCAGTGGAGTCAGGGCAGCTGGCGGCCCATACCAACTACTCTCATGGTGGATCCACTCCAAGACAGGGCCTTTCTGTGTTGCCTCCTTCGCACCTGTCTGTGTGTGCTCAGGTAGGAAGCTGGGCCTCCCCTCCCCAGAAGAGATAAGAGTGACCCTCCTATTTGTGCACACTGGTGGCCAGGGAGGTGGTGGCCATGCGGCTACTGCTCCCTTTGTCTACACAGAAATGTTCACTGGTGGCAGACACATGTATTTACCAAGAGTGGTGAAGAAAAACCCATTGTGGTTTTTCTAGCAACATGTCCTGGCACTTGTTGGCCTCTATCTGTGGGACTAAGGGAGAGAGGGAAGACAGAACCCGGAAGTGGTCCCAGAGGATTTCTCTAGCCAAGCCACAGCTTTGCTTCCCATGCAGGTAAGCCAGCCTTTCAGAGGTCCTGGGTTCTTTGGGGTCCAGGCAGTGGATTCTAGCTCTGCTTCATAGCTGGCCAACAGACTGACAGCTTGTAGTGTCTCCACTAGCAGTTAGATCCCTACTACCCACAGGTGGCCTTCCTGAAGTCAGATCCCTGGGTCCCAAGCCAAAGGCTCCCCCAGACACATTGCCTGTGCCTGGCAGAGCAGCCTGCCTTTTACAGCTGCCTGGTGCCACCTGCCCCTGAGATAAGTCAGTGTCCTTGATCTGGCCTGTGGTCTCTTGTTCTCAAGTGCTGCGGCAGCTGTGGACACACACAGGTAGAGGTGTGTCTGAGATGGGGCTGGAGCTGGATCCTCCTCCCGTACCCATCTCTGGTCAGAGCCCAAGCCCCAACCCAGGCCCAGAGGACTGCCCCACTGCCTTTGGGACATGAGACTGGAGCCTTTGTGCTCCTGAGTTTGGGTGACTTTTGGCACCCAGACGTACTCAATGTGAGCTACAGTGGGTCCCTTTGGCTAATTACATCTGGACGCCACCTGGGCAAATCACCAAGGCCTATATTCTCTGTGTTCCCTAAGGAGACAGGAGTTTCTGGACTGAGCTGCACTATAAGGACTGGGATAGCAGAGAGGGAAGGCTGAGGGCAGGGGCATATGCCCAGCACCCTTCCTCTGTCTACCTGAGCCCAGGCCCTGCTGGTGCCAGGTGTTGGCAAGCTCACGTGACGTGCTCTGGATGTGGAGGGCTCCTGCTTTTTCAGACGTGAGTGCCACTGGAGCTCAGCCACACATTGCACCATATCCAACATTTTTTGCGTAAATATTTTTTAAAAGAAGATGCCCAGGTAGACCTTGAACTTGCAATCCTTCAGCTGTCACTACGCCAATCACCTCAATTCCTTTTTATTATATAAGAACCTATTGAGATGGGCATAAATTCATTTGCTTTATTGTCTGGTGTGAATGTTGACTATACTGTTATGTAGCTCGCACACCAATCCTATAATTGTGTTTTTTAAAAAGTATTCTTGAACGTTGATCTGGCAAAAGGGGATCTCATCTTATTTCAGTGATTGTTTCAGAGAACATCTGATACAAATGAACTGCAAATATCTAGCATCTAATGGAGCTGGAGAAAGGAATGGAGGAGGGGGAGGGAGAGGGGCACCTCAGCCAATAAATAAACTGTGGAATGTTCCGCAGTCTGCCACCAGGAACAGGTTTTATGAAGACCCTGCTATCACACAGCTGCCTGCTTTTGTTCTCTGGCTCCTCTTGTTCCAGGAAGGAAAGATCTGAGAGATACCAGGAGAGGAAATGAAACGGGCAGAAAAAAAAAGCGCCCTTCCCCCACTCCCGCTCCGGGGGTAGGCAGTTAAGGATCTGCGAGGGAATCGGCTTCGCATCAGCTTCCAGAGCATAAGCTGTGGAGTGCAGGCCATGTGCAGATTCTAAAATGTGCACTTAGTCTTTCTTAAAGCTAACATATGCCAAGCCTAGCAAGCTTAGAAAATATAGGCCAGTATAAAAAAAAATTAATCACTCTCCAGAGATATACATTATTATCATCTCCTGTTTTACATATATACACATCCTTTTTAATATTAACTTAACCAGGAATATACCATAGACACATGATTTTGAGTCTTTTTTATATCTGAACATATTACCATGCCATTAAAATTATTTGAATTGTCACAAATTACTCATTTCATCTTATGTAGATGCTATGATTTAGTTTCCTTTCTCTATGATACTGCACTTTTAAGCATTTCCCTCCTTATAAACAAGACAGCAAAGAACAATTGTTTACATTTGCTTATCGTAGGTTCCTAGTAAGAGTGGAAATCCTAGGTCAAAGGGCGTAAATTCCTCGTAAATCTTTGATATATACAAGACTGGCTGCCCCTAAGAAAAGCCTCTTACTATCTGCCTAAACTCCAGTTTCTAACAAATTTAAACTGAGCAAAGGGTACTGTTTTTTTTTTTAAATTAAAAATTTAGAAAATTTTATTTGATAAAGGGTCTTGCTATGCAGATTGGACTCATAGTCCAGACCCAGTTTTGGTGGCTGGGGCCAGCATGGCATGTGGTACTGTTGATCAACCTGGGGTCCTTGCGCTTGCCAGGCAGGTGCTTAGATCACCAAGCTATCTCCCCAGCCCCAGGATACTGGTTTTTAGGATTCAGAACACCCTAAGGTAGTCGAGGGGTGTGGTGGTTATCA
This sequence comes from Ctenomys sociabilis, assembly GCA_004027165.1. Classification (NCBI taxonomy): domain Eukaryota; kingdom Metazoa; phylum Chordata; class Mammalia; order Rodentia; family Ctenomyidae; genus Ctenomys; species Ctenomys sociabilis. The sequence goes on along the minus strand of PVKA01041422.1, from coordinate 8,657 downwards.
CTTCATCATTTTTCAGTTGCAAATTCACCCTTTTTGCCTGCTCATTGAAAACTGGGCTGGGATCTTCATTTTTCTTTTCCCAGTGGCACTGAAGTTTGGCCAGTAGAGGACGCTGGAAAGACACTGCAGGGGGAAAGAGTTCGCTTTATTTTTTTTTTCCTGGCTCCTTCAAGAACCTTACTTTTACAACAGGTTCCTGCAGTAAGCAGAGCTCCTCCAGCCCAGGACCCATGGCACGCCACTGCGGCAGCTCCACAGTGGCAGGCCTCCTGAGACACCTCTCCGAGAGCAGCGCGCCCCTGCACTCCAGAGGGCTGCTGTCCAGCAACTTCGGGTACAGACTCAGCGACTGCTATAAATCATACACAACGTCGCCTGTGATCCTGAGCACTCACAGGCCGGGGTTTTGGAGGTGACTGGATTCTGAGGGTGCTATAGCTGACCTGCTATTGGGAGGTGGGGCCTGACCGAGAGACAGGTCGCTGAGGACATGGCCTGAAGGGGTGTGTCCCTCTCCCCAGCTGTATCCTTAGCTGTTGCTTCCTGACTGCCACGCAGAAAGCAGCTTGCCTCCGTTATGCCCTGCCTTGTTGGCTCTGCCTTGGGCTCAGCCATGAACTGCCCCCAAGCCATCATGAGCCCAAATGAACCTCGCCTCCTTTAAGCCGTGGGGTAGAGTTTTGCCTCAGCAAAAAGGAAAGTGGGAAGACAACTCTCTTCCTGCCGGCCATGGCGGCCCTAGGGAGCACAGCTGCTTCTTACAGATTTGCCGTTTGTCAGCTTTGAAGAATTCTCTTTGCTTTGCTATCAAAACCCTTGTTATTCCAACCTACTATCATAGTTAATTGTATTTTATTTTATTTTTATTTTGTGGTGCTGGGGGCCAAATCCACAACCTCTTCCTTTCTAGCCACGAACTATAGCCCTGAGATAGAACCCATAGTAATTTTTTAAAGCAATTTTATGTATTTAGTACAGGATCTCACTATGCAGCTTGGGCTTGCAGTGATCCTTCTGTTTTAGCCTCCCCAGTGCTAGGATTACAGGCATTCACTACCACGCCTAGACTTAGTGGCTGGCTTAGCAGCTGGAGGTCCAGCCAGCACCATGTAGCACTGGGGATCAAACCCGCGTCCTTGAGCTTGCCTAGGCAGGTGCTTAGACCACTGAGCTATCTCCGAGGCCCCTATAGTAAATTCTTTGCATCTGACTTTCCCTATTCCATTCGCTCCATAGTGTCTTCTCCTTGGGCCCTCACTGATGCAAAGCCCTAGACTCAGAGAAGATTGATTGACCTGACTTCTCTTACCAGCCTGAATCTCAGTGCTAACCTAGGTCCAAATATACTGTGTTGTCCAAATACAATTTTAAGTAATTGAAAGTCTGACAAATTTTGTTTTAAGCTTTCTATTTGCACAGTGATATTGACGTGTAATTTAGGAGGCAAAGTATAGAAACTTTGGTGGGATTGCTTCTTCCTCTTTCCTGACAGCTTCCCTTGAGCACCCAGAAAGTTCAATCACATTCTTCTGCATTTCCTCTCCCCTCCATCACTGTCTCTCCAGCTCCTCTTTCTTACTTCAAGCATCTAGCAACCCCTCCCCCAACGTATTCTTGCTATCTCTGGATAATTCTCTTTTCTTGCTCTTCTACTCAAAATGAGTGGCATTGGGATTAGCAATCCCCAGCCACAACCTTGGATGGTCAGTGACCTTGGGAACTAATAAGGATCGTTTATTTTCCCTTTCCGGTTATCGCCGAGAGCCACACGCACATGAAGCTGCCTGATTTGTCTGGTAAATAAAGTCTGTCAAGGATAACAGCTTTCCTGCTCTGCTCAGTGTAAAAGAAACCCTCAGTTTAAGGAGAGTAGAATTGTTAGTAAGTCCTAATAAATTCCTCCTCCACGGCTTGCTGGACTCCTCCACATCCTTCAAGATCCAGATCACAAACGCTGGGTCAGTAATTCTTCCCGCCAGCTTATCTGCGGGAACGAGGCCCGCTTTTCTGGCACCCTTACTGTGTTTATCTCTTGGCTGTCGTGAGGATCACAGTTGGCCGGGCTGACGCTTCTTCCTGTCATTTTGTTGAACTCCTGTTGAAAAGGAATCACGTCCTTTGTCATTTTTGTGCTGACTCGTAATAAACGCCTGCCTGATAAGGGCTATGTTGTTATGTCCACAGCACAAAACCAGTAGTGTGCTGAGCGTAGGGGGAGAATAAGCAGACTAAATGAACTTTAGACAAGCGGTTCTCAAATGTTCGCTAACAGAGGAGGGCCGGGTGTGGTGGCGCATGCCTGTAAGCCCAGCACTCGGGAGGCAGAGGCAGGAGGAAGAGTGCTGGGAGGGGTTTGTGAAAACATACGTTCCTAGGCCCCACCTGTACTGTTTCTGATTCAGTACATCTGGCACGGGAATTCCAAGTTTAAATTTTTCTCCAATACCCAGGCAATGCTGTAGTGACTGATTGGGACCACACTTTGAGATCCCTTAGGCCATCCCCCACTGCCATCTCAAAATTCCTCCCACGTGCTTCTGTAACCCTAGGTTTGGGTAGGTGCTCAAAGACCACGTTTGTCTAAAGCAGCATCTGGGATAGACTCTGACTGGTGTCATAGTGAGCCTTAGAAACTCTTATTTTTTCCATAATTTCAATTTTACACTCAAATTAGGAATCGCTTAGACACCAGTGGCCCCAAGGAGTCTAATATGCTCCGAGATGGGCAGGAACAGTTTCACCTCTCCTGTTTGCCTCTGATGTCCCCAAGTCTAGACATGAGGCCAAGATGTCAGGTTACTACTATCCTCAGGGACCTTCCTCCACGGTACCAGCCTCGGTGGGCACCTCCTGGGCTCCGAAATGCTTATGCACTCGTTTCCGATTTGTCCTAGGTCCTTGCAAGGGATAAGCACTCAGTCTGTCTGGGTTTGAACTTGGACTTACCTTGAGGGCATCACTGAGCTGCCCTCAGCTGTCCATTCAGATGGACCTGCTGAGCCGGGCGTGGTGGCGCAGGCCTGTAATCCCAGCACTCGGGAGGCTGAGGCAGAAGGATTGTTGTGAGTTCGAGACCAGCCTAAGCATAGTGAGACCCTGTCTCAAAAAGACAAAAAGAAAAGAAACAGATGGACCTGCTGAAGACTGACCTTTTACTCCCCTGCATCCCCCCCACCCAGTAGTTGCTCTTTTGTGCTCTTCCCAAGTTCCCCCAGGGGGCGCACCTGCCCGGACCAGAGTCCCAAGGAGTCTCCCTGTGGGTTGCAGAACTTTCCTAGGGAATGCTTCCTTGGCAACATGGCACCTCCTTTGCTCTAGGAGAGAAATTGAGTGGCTGTGGTTGGCACTGGTTGGCTTTTGGGGACAGACAGACAGCAGGGTGCAGGTGCCTGGGAGAGACTGCTGGGTCCACATCCTCCTCCGACTCTCCCTGTGTGACGTTGGGCAAATGGCCCAGTATCTCTGAGACCGTGGGAAATTGCAGGATTTGTGTGAGGATCTAACAAGAACACCCCTTCCAGCACCTTCCACCAGCCTCATAAGTCATGCCGTCTAGTTAAATACCATCGTTATACTTGGATAGATCAACCTCTGTTTCAGTTGTGTTTTCTCATCTGACGGAGGAACTGCGGCAGAGGCACAGCACAGGCTTCTACGCTTGGAGAAACCGAGGGGCGGATGTGGAGGGGGCAGAATAGTCTAAAGGAAAGGGAAGAAGTAAAGGGGGCACAGCGCATGCCATGGGCCGCTTGCTTTAAGCACACGACCTGCTGATTCCTCGCATTAAGCAAAAAGCAAGAACCCCAAGGCCAGGTGGGGAAGGAGGTCAAGAAACCTGCTCGAGCAGTGCAGGTAGCAGAGCTGAGGTTGAACGTCAGAGCGGAAGGCTGTGCGGCTTTTCCCACGAGCTTACTTGGAAGCCAGGCACCCGGAGAAGAGCAAAGGGGATTAAAAAAGGGTGGACATTTGATCAGGAGTCTGTGTCTCAGAGAACACTGTCCTCAGTCAGCTGTACCCCAAAGGTCCCCTCCAGGCAGGGACAAAGGCCAAGTCTCTGAGCCCATGCACAGCCCCTGGAGCCATCTCCCTGTGCCCGGAAACTATATTCCACCTTCCTGACCTTGGACCATTGCCAAATCTCTCTCACTCTGGTCTACAAATGAACACGTCACTTGATGGAGAGACTCAGCCATCTCTGCCACTAAGCAGTTTCGAAGCTCTGAGCGAGTTAGTGGCATGCTGGAGCCCCACTTTCTTCAAGTGTGAAATGGAATAATAATCCCTCCTAGAACTCTTCTGAGCTCTAATAGGCTGTATTGGTGAGGTTCTTAGCATGGTATGTGGCACGAAGGAAGCAAAAAGTTGGGGTCAGGGTGTGCATCCAACACTTTTGCTTCCCTGCTACTCAGCATGGAGCCAAGAGGAGGCCTTTTCTGTCTCTGGTGGTCAGTAGTTTCTTCCTCTCTAAAGTGACAGAGGAGTGTTCGGCTAGCTCCAGGTGCCAGTGGGTTCTAGGCTCTTGGCATGCATTGAATGCCACAAGGCCACCCTTGGACACAGGTGCTGGGCTATAGTATTCTCTTTTCTCAGTGGTGCCACAGAAGCTCAGAAAGGTAAGAGATGTGCCCCATGTCACAAGGCTGCAGGGGACAGAGCTGGGAATCAGAGTTATTTCTTCAGACACAATCCCAGGGTGAAGCCTTCTGGGTAAAAGAGCTCTGTGAAGTTTGGCTTGCGTGGGCTCCAGGGAGGGACCCTCCTGCGTCTTCTGCATTACACCAGCAGCAGCCCCAAGGACCCTCCAGCTCAGGAGCCCAGGGAGCACTTTCCTAACTCCTTTTTCACAGTATTTTATTTCTCTCCTCGTGCACAGTCATCCTGCAGGGTCCATGAGGAATTGATTGGTTCTGGACCTCCCTGTGGATACCCAAACCCATAGATGCTCAAGTCCCATAAATACAATGATGTAGTATTTGTGTATAACCTACATGCAGCCTCCTATATATTTTAAATCATCTCTAGCTTAGTTAGAGTACTCACTGCAATGTAAGTGTTAGGTAAATAACTGCTACAGCGTATTGTTCCGAAAACAATGACAAGGAAAAAGGCTATGACGTTCACTGCAGACGCAGTGAAATCATCCAAATGATTTTCCTCCAAGGTTCCTTGAATCTCTGGATGCCACACTGCGGCTGTGGACAACCCACACTGGGCCTGTTCCCCTCACTCCGTTCTCAGTGGCAGCCTCGGGCTGTAGAATCAAATACATCTGCTCCTGAGTTTCCTCTTCCTCTTTAGACACCACATCGAGAAGGCTCTGCTCCACTCACTTAGCATTACAATAGCTCAATTTACAGAGAGCTTGCTGTACGCTAGACACTTGAAGGAAAATCCTCTCAAGTTAGCCCATTGCGCCTCAGAACAAGCCTTGAGGTCAGAGCTGTGTGCCTCTATTTTTCAGATTTCTCTAACACAGTGTTTGTTGCTTCTACTAAGTCACTGTCCTAAGCACACGCTTTCTTAGCAGTTGTTTTTTCCTTTCTCATCATACCCACGTCTTATCTGTCCTTCACTGGTACTCAGCGCCTTGACCTTGAACCTGTTATTTATGTCAAAAGGCCCCGGGTGGGACTAAAATGAGACTGCCTGGGAGATCCTTAGCACAATGCCTGGTATGCAAAGTGCTCAACAAACAGTAGTTTTCAACATCACATTATTAATAAGACGTGGACAACAACCGCCAATTGCTGCCTGTCTCCTGTAGTCTCCCAAACACCCAGCGCTGCACATGCCTCGCATGATTCTTCTCACTGGTGAATGTTTGCTGCAGGCTCGGATTCTAGGATCGGCTCTGCTGTAGAACTGTGCAGTGCGGCCAGGCTCTGGCCTCTGCCTTGGACTTTGCTTGGGGCTGCTGTCAGGCAGCTTCCTTGTATTAGTTTGCTTGTTCTGCCATAACAAATGACCATGGGCTGGGTGGCTTACAATGGCTGGGGAGGTCAGAGGTGTAAAGTCATGGTGGTGGTGGGTCGTGCCCCTCAGGGGGCTCTGAAGGAAGAGCTGTCCATTGTTCTGTCTTAGATTCTGGCGATTGCCTTCCTTGGCTCCTACCTGCATTGCTGCAGTCCCTGTCCCCATCACCCCATGGCTGCCTTCCCCTCCCCCCCAGGATTGAATCCAGAGTCTGCTGCCTACTAGAAAACTGCTAACCCTGAGCAAGCAATTCTCCTCCTCCTCCTTCTTCTGAGACCAGTTATGGGATTTAGGGCCCCGCCTAATTCAGCTATGACCTCACCTCATCTTAGCTAATTACATTTATTTCCACATTAGGTCCCAATCTGAGGTAGATATGGCTCCGAGGGGGAGGCCATTCAACCTACTTCTTCCTCACCTCCTAGCCCCCCAGATGGGTCCAGGGATTGCTCAGGTCCCTAGAGTGGGACCACACACTCCTTCTGGGGAAAGGGATGCATAGGCTACAAGACTGAGGCTGGACTTACAGTCAAAGAAGCCCAGTTTCTCTCTCAGGAGAATATCCTTACCAGGCTGGAACATCATGTTCCGATTAAGCTGATTCTATTATTCACAGTGTCGAGAGGGGGAAGAGAGTGTTATTAGGGAGAAGTAGACAGAAAAACAGTGCAATAAATTAGGCACTGGCGTTAGACATTCCTACAAAATCTCACAGTGCTGATCTGGAGGGCTCCCAATTTTTTTTTTTTTTCTGCATTTTGGGGAAGGATCTACAGGGTGTTCAGGGTCTCACTACTAGATCGGACTTGTGATCTGCCTGTTTACAGCCTTTCAAGAGCTGGGATTACAGGCTTGCAGCACCAAGCTCAGTCTCAATTGCAGTCTCAGTGCACATGGTGGAGTGGGTAGGGCTGGCATGGCAGGCCCAGGGATCAAATCCCAAGCCCCTGGCCTGCTTGCAGGTGCTTTAATCCACTGAGCTGTTTGGCCGGCCCTTCCCAATTATTTTTGAGGAAACAATGGATAGTGATATGGTTTGTAGCTATATATCCCCTCAAAGCCTGTCAGTCATTGTGAAGCTTCTCAGAAATAACTGAGATGTGTGATGCTGAGATTAAGTGTGTGATGCTGGATTAAGGACATGTGGTTGCTAAATTAGTCCACTGATTGGTTTGGCATAATTTCGGGAGTGGTAATGGGAAGGCTCTCCCCAGGTGTGAGTGCCACCTGCCCTAAGGCCGGTAGCCTGAATAAAATAAGGGACAGAGGAAGGCTGCTACGCTTCTCCTTCATCATTAGCTGCTGGCTGCTTTGCTTCTTCACTCCTGGGCTGCCTTCTGCCTGCCATGGACTGTCCCCCCTCTGCCAGGCCCCTCCGCCATGGCACCCTGCCATGGAGCCAGCCAAGTACGGACTGAAACCCCGGCACACTGGGCCAAATAAAGCTTCTCTCCTTGAACTTTGGGCATTGGGTGTTTTATCTCACAAACACGCAAAGTAACCAAGAGAGATTGTAATTAGGAGTATTTTTATGATTTACCAAATCCTGATGTCGAGGCAAGCATTTTAAATTCATTCAGATTCAGTGCTTAGTATGTTTTGGCTGTGATAACAAAACGCTTGTGTGGCTCATAAACAACAGAGATTCACATCACAATTCTGAAGGCTGATCAAGGTCAAGGCACCACCAGATTCAGCGTCTGCAGAGCCGGTCTCAACTTTTTCACTGAGTCTTCCCCACATGATGGAAGGGGGAGAGGCATCTGCAGCCTTCCTTTTAAAGCATTCTGCCCCTGTCATCAATTACCTTCCAAAGGTCCTGCCTCCTATAACCTCAGCTTGGGTTAGGCTGCAACATATGAAAGGAGGCATGCAGCTCTTGGGTGAAACGTAAAGCAGGAGGCCATGCCCAAAAGATTTTTTTTTCCTTTTGTTATGATTATTTTTTTTTATTTTTTTAAGATTTAAAATTTCTGAATTTAGTTCAACTTAAAATACCACATTTCCAAGAAAAATGAACCTTTTGCACAAGAAATTTAAATAAAATCATACCAAGGTACACAAAAATGAAATTGTCCAAACCTTACTATAAAGAAAATAATGGTTAAAGCGTATACATAAAAAAATATTAGCTATGGAAGAACAAAATTAAATGGTATCTTATTCCACATTAGAAAGAAAAGAAAAGGGACCAAGTGTGTAAGAAACTAGGCTAATTAAAGGACTGAAAGAAAAATAAAGATCTATCCTCTTTGAATTTTATACTTAGCAAACATACTTTTGAAAACTAAAAGTAAAATATTTTCTATTTATACAAACTTGAAATATTTTGATACCTCCATATGTAGCATATAGGAAATAACAAAGAGCATAATTCACAAGGCATGAGAAGTTGCAGTATGCTCCTGGATGAACAATAAAGAGCTCTCAAAGTGATAGTTATGCAGGACTATATAAAATATATTAGATGAACCCTTATTTAAAAGGTCATTGAAGATTTCTATGCAACAGTACCAATCTTATGTTGGGTTATACACATATTTTTTTCATATATATGTGTGTGTATGTGTGCATAAAAGACAGGGACGTGGAGCCGGGCGTGGTGGCGCATGCCTGTAATCCCAGCACTCGGGAGGCTGAGGCAGGAGGATTGTTGTGAGTTCAAGACCAGCCTGAGCTACAAA
>PVKA01041421.1:0-18102 GCA_004027165.1 Ctenomys sociabilis | reverse complement strand
AAAAAAAAAAAAAAAAAAAAAAAAAAAAAAAAAAAAAAGAAGCATCAACCATACAGGAGGCAATAAAAAGTAGCTAAAAGTAAGACTGTGTAAGAGAAAGAAAAAAAAATGTGGATCACACATTCTGGAATTTATAGCAGTTTGGGACAACTTAATGCATGGGGGAAAAGACTTTATGTACCTTGGTAGCCCTGAAGGACATTACTGTCATTCACCCACCAGTCAATAGTGAATAAACTCTTCATGCGTGAGTAGTGTTCTCATTGCAGGAAATGCTAACAGTGTTTAGCACAGATTCTGTCCTAAAGTTTAGTTGATGTATAAAGAAAATATATCGGAAGAAAAAGAATTCAAGGTACTCTACCCTACAGGCTACCAGAAATTGCTATAGTAGTTCAGAAGAGGGGAGAATTGGAGCTAAATTGATCAGGAAAAGAGTCACAAGCAAGTATAATAGATATCAAAATAGATACTATTTCTTAATCCATTCTCTCTTACCTCTGGTCTCATGATTTCCCTTGCTGGATAAAGCGTGGCCATTGTAAATGAATTGTAGCCAGTGGAATATCAGCAGTCCCTATGTGTGTTATTTTCAGGCCTGTTCCATAAAATGATCCTATACAAAATCCTTCATGTACTCTCTTTTTCTGCAGCTGTGGAACTGAGAACCAAATGTTAAAGATTGCAAACCTATGAAAGAGGCCTGGTTTCCTGGTTTCTTGAAACACTGCTATAAGGAAGGGTACCTGACTTCCAGGAACATCCACCTTGGACTTTAAACTTGTCATAAAGGCTAAAGTAGATTTGACACAAAGCAAACGGTGTACTGTTTACTATTGTCTTTAAAGAAAGCAAGGTAGTATAAAGTATATTCTAGGTAAGTGTTAAAATAGCATAAAAACATCTGTATTTGACATGCTCATAGATCCATTTTGTCTTTCTAGGTGCATAAAAGACCAAACTTCCCAGCCTTCCTTGCAGCAAGTGAAAACATGTGATTGTACTCTACCCGAATGAGTGTGGGTAGAAACCTGTCACTTCTGTGTCTGGCCATGAAACTTGTGCTTGATTGCCCAGTTTCTCTTCTGTGGCAGTGCTCCAGTCATGAGCCACAATATGGAAGAATCCTGAATCTGAAGTTACCACTTGGCTTAAAGCTTTCCAGAATAAGTACACAACCATATTGCAATGTGAACTGAGGGAGAAATTAATCTTTATTGTCTTAACCAGTGACATTGCAGTATACATTTATTATAGCAGAATAACTGCTCTTTTTCTGAGTAACACATAAAAATACTTTATCAGATTTTTACTGAGCAGATAATATGTTTAAGGAATGAGCTTGTCCTAAAATGTCAAACCTTATTCACAATATCTTCTGTTTGAATAACCTATGTTATCACTGTGTGGTGGATTGGCAACTGGTAGTCAACTTGTAACACCCAGCTGAACTGAACCAGCATGGTGCTGATTGTGGGAGGCTCATCTGAGGATTGTTACCAATAATATAGGAGACAGAACTGGAGAAGAAGAAGAGCAGTTGTTGGGAGGCTGTTGGGAAGCTATTGGAAGCTGTAGGGAGATGTTGGTTTTCCTGGAGGACTTTGTCATGCTGGCTTTCCTGTTGAACAGGCTATTCTCATTTTTGGAGGAACTCTGGAACTTGTTGTTGATAATGTCTATGGTTCATTTGTGAGGAGCTCTTGTGCTCACTTTGAGCATTGCTTCCTAGCTCAGGAGGTGAAGATAGTGTACTTCTCAGTGTCCTGGAGGAGCTTGTAGCATTGGCTCTCCTGATAGGAACTTGGATGTCCTCATTGTCAGAGGACTTTGGGACCTCATTGTTCTTAAGGATGGCTGTGATACTTTTGGGGGGTGCTATGGTACTTTTCAGGGGAGCTCTGGTTCTTACTTTGAGTGTCCATTCCTGGCTCCACTGCAGGTCTCAGCCTGCTAACACAGATCCTTCATCCCACTGCCATAGACTTTCTGCTTCCACCACTGACTTTTGGGGCCTTCCCAGGGAAGAGCCATGAAATAGGCCTGCATGAGACATTGTCATGGGCCTCAGGCCTCCAGCTGGACTCAGGGAAGGCATCGTTATAGGCTCTAGGTTTTCACCTGGACTCATGTAGGCCATTGCTGAGGGATCCAGGCTATCAGCGGGATTCTTTGATCTTTAGTGTGTAGACAGATTTCCTGCACTCTTTGTATATGACTCTTTGGGTGATTCATTATTAAATAATCTTACAATTAAGTGTCCTGTATTATATTGTTTCCTCTTGCATAAACTACAACACATTGTTTCAGTAGACTTTTACAGTAAAAAAATTCACTGAAATTCTGCAGTCTTCCACCTACTGTTTGTACTCATCCTTCCATTTGTTTTCAGATACTGGTGATAGATTCTGGTCTTCATATCAGTTTAAAAAATAGAGCTGACTGTGTATTTTGACTTTGCCTTTTATTAAATTCTTTTTTGACAAAAATTCTTAACAGATGAGAGTCATAAAATAAAGAAAACTTCTAATATCTTGTCTGAGATAGTATCAGGAGTGTTGACAGATATAGTTTAGAGCCTCTTTTATTTTGTCTTTATTTGACAGCCACCCGGTTTCATAGTGCCATAACATCTTCCCACATAAACTGCAGATTTGAGCTGAGATAGAAAACCTTGATCACCTTGGGAGCCCTGGCTCTGCAACAAGAAGTTAAATAACCTGAACTTTTTATTGAAATGGCTCTGGATCTCTTTTGTCTGTTAGATCTACTTTCACTTCAGAATATTGGAGTCTGACATGAACACTCACCAAAGAATAGACTAAGCTCGAGTGTGCTTTTTTTTTTTTTTTTTAAATTTATGTATCTTATGTGTGGTCTCACTATGCAGCTCAGACTTGTAGTGCTCCTCCTGTTTTCAGCCTCCCAGCACTGGGTTTTCAGGTGTGCACCACCACACCTGGACTGGATCGCTGACTCAGCCTGCCTGGGGTGGGACCAGCATAGCATGTCGTATTGGGGATTGAACTGTGGTCCCTGAACTTGCCTAAGTGAGCACTTAGTTTGCTGAGCTATCTTGCTGACCCTTAAGGACTTTAAAATAATCCTTCATCTACAAATATCATAACTAATATAACCAGTGATGGATATGTAGGTTGTGTCCAGTTTTTCGTTATTATAAGAAATGCTGCCATAAACTTCTATGTATAATGTTCAAATTGTGCGAGTAGCATAAATTAGGAGGTAGGAACTTATGGAAGGAGGATAAACATATTTAATGTTTCCACTTAATATTACCAGGAGGAGAGTATATCTGTTGCTTTGGTGAGTACATTGGGATGACAGTGGAGAGGACGATGCTGCCTTCTCTCCATCAAGTTCATGCTCCATCAAAAGTAAAAAACTATCACGAATTGATGATAGAATCTGTGATGCTTCTAAACATCATATTTTGGGTCTTTGGCATTTTTCTTTATTGTGGTGTCTTGTCCTCCTAATGTATAACAACTTTCTGTGTATTACCAGATGTATTAATGTTGAATGCAAAATGTAAAATTTACTGTAGTATTAATAAAAAGGAAGGATCTTGCCAGAGTACAACAATGCACAAGCTATTTGCAATCTCTCTCCTTCTCCAAGTGAGTCTGCGGGATCCATCCTGAAACCAGTTCTATTGTGATAAGTTGTAAAGTTGTCCTTAAGGTCCTCTTAGCTTCCATCAACAATAAAGCTGCAAGATCCCTGGAGTCATGGGCTGGGGTCATCAAATCCAAGTTTTATTTCTTGCTTTAAAAAGGTCTCATGATTCCTCATAGCACTTCTGTTTTACTTACATTTTTTGTTGTTGCTGAGACAAAATACCCATTACCCACAAGTTCAAGGACAAAAGGCTTATTTTAGCTCACAGTTTGTAGAGATTTCAGTCCCTAGCCAGCTGGCTCCCAGACAGGGCGGTGTGACGCAGGATGTTGCAGGGGAGGAACAGCCTATGGCATGGCAGGCAGAAGGCAGTGAAGCAGGAGCAGCCTGACTTCTATCTTTCCCTGTATATTCAACCCAGACCACAAGCCTATTGGTCGGTGTGAGCCACATCGAAGTGGGCCTTCCGTGATTCATGCCCAGTGCTGCGCTAAAATAATTCAGTTACTATGCACCGTTAGAGTAGACACATTTTAGATCCAGCCAACTGAGAAAAGCCCCAGCTAGGAGTCCATGAGGCTTTGGGGGGCACCTAGATGGGACATCTAGATATCATCTGTGATAATGTCTTTTCCATGTGGTGTCTTATGATCCAGTCTCTCTTTGTTTTGAGACCATGCCACATCATTCCAGGGGTGATATTCTTAAATACCTCAGAAGAGACATGCATCATTGTCATTTGTCCATAATTTGTTCTGCCTATAGTTCATTGACCACTTGACCTCCCATGCTTCTGGAGGCTAGGAAATGCTGGGTGGTGCACAGGATATTTTGTGAACAGCACCGTAATGTAGTCAAACCTGCTATCATTTTATAGTTCTTTGTCCTAGTGTGTGAACCTGACAAGTTTGCTAAGGATTCTGGGACTGTTTTGCTCATTTGTGAGATGGGGTTGAAACTTCTTTCATGTGGTATTGATTAATAGGCACAGAGGCATGAAACATGTTCTCAAGGAAAAAAAAGTGATAGCTACTAATATTCACTGTGCTACCCTGGGAAATAAATATAACTGCCAATCAGGACAACTGGTACAGAGAATTCAGAGAACATTTTCAAAGTGAAGCAGGCCTGTAAGAGAGTCTACTTCTCTGACAAGAATTTTGAAGCATTGAACTGGTAGATTTATTTATATTTCTTCAAAGGAAGAACTCTTCTGCACTTCAGCATGGGGATAATGGTGAACAGAAAACATCCTTGTGGTAGGAACAAGCCTGGTTCCTGGATTTCTCATGTTTTCAGGACCCACTTCTGACATCAGTCCTTGTCCTTTGCCTTGGGGTGTTGGTGAGCTCTGACCTCCTTGGTTTGCTTGACTCATGTTCCCCCTTTGTTCTTGGACCTGTTTGTTTTCCCAACTTGGAGGCTCCTTATTACTTTTGGTGAGAGGCTTCCTCAGCTGGCTCTTGCTGAGGATATTGCAGGGGAGGAACGGCCTCAAGGAAACCTGTGGCTCAGCCAAGCTCTGGATGCCTGTGCAGCTTAAGCCAACAAGTTTTTAGTTTGTTCCTCCCTGCTTGTGCTGCTGTGGTGCTGGTGTCGTGACTGATGCCAGTGTGCTGTCCTGAATAAGGATGACTGGTGTGGCCAGGCCACCTCTGGTCTGATTTTGCTGGCTTTTGATTACTGAAATAACCTTAGGCAAGACATTTAGCCTCTTTGTGCTTCAATTGTGTTATTTCAAAAGTGGGGATAATCATATGGATTGTTGAGAAGATTAAATGAACATTAAAATGGTAAAAGTGCTTGGTATTTCATGTATGCTTAATAATATTTTTCTGTGTTATTATTTACTATTTCAAATGATGGCATCCTGGGCTCAAGCAAAAAAGTAATTAATTTGATCCAGGAAAGCCACAAAAAGTGGCTTAGAAATGATAATTTTCATAGAAATGATAATATTTAGAGTGTTTTTTTTTCCTTTGCAAAGACAACCTCTATAGATACTTGTAGGCCGTGGGACCACGCTTTGAGACTGGGGATCTGGGGTGGAGGAGGCACCTTTTCTCACTTGTCTGAACCTGGGGCCCCACAAGCTAAGAAGGGACGAAGTGAAGGGCTCCCACATTGCTGTGACTAGACTAGAACCAAAGCCTCTGCCACCTCAAGGGACGAGAGGCCCTCAGAAGCCCTGCTTGGAGCAAATGTAGAGCTCACTGGCCCACACTCCATGTGGGTAGAGAACTAGGACCCCACCCATCACCGAAGGGCAGGGGACATGTAGCTGCCACTCTGGGCATCTGAAATGTGAGGGAGCTGCCACCATGAAGAACAAAGATGCTTCAAGATGTACAGTGGGCTGAATCCTCACAGGCACAGTGGAAAAGAGACCCGGCCAGGCCTGGCCCGGCCCACTGGGCTGCATCAGCTGTCCTTGCCTTCACTGCTCTTTTGGTCTGAAGCTGTGGCCTTAGCCAGGTTCCTGCCCTGGCCTCTCTTGTCAGGATACTATGCAGAGTCTGTGAGCTCTCCAGGATCTTGAGGTAGGTGGCCTCAGTCTCTGTGATGGTGCAGTCAAACTCATTTAAAGAGGTGATCTTGCATACCAGATTCTCGTTGACACGGACCAGCTTCTCTATCAACTACCTCACCTCATTCTGCAGCTGCTGCTTCTCATCCTCCTCCTGCTGGTTCTGCTGGCACAGCATCTCCCGCTTCTGACACAGTTCTTCGATGCACTTGACCAGCTCGTTGTTGTCCTGTAGCGCAGCACCCTGCCTGGTCACAGTGGATGCTGCACAACGCCACTCTCAATATTTAGAGTTTTGATCAAGAAGTCCCACTGGGAGCCTAGTTTAATAATTCATGGGGAGAAATCCTATAAGAGTTTCATATAATGGGTCATCATTTCCAACTGGGCCTCCCTTCTTCTTCTTATTGGATTGTGGGCTAGTGTATGAAGTCTTTGCTTCTTCTTCTTCTTTTTTTTTTTTTTTTTTTCTTTCTTTCTCATCTTTATTTTTGCTCCAAATGCACACAAAAACCAGTCTTTTACAGCATGAGTTCATACATTGTTTTTTTCCCAGTCCACTGACTGACTGCATTAGTCAACTTGAAAACCTTTAAGCAGCCAATGCATTTTAATGGGCTAAAATATATTTGACACAGTCCTGCAGCTTTAAGTATGCATGAGATTTGAGTTGCCCCGGAATTTCATCCTCTGCTTCACTTGTCACACCATTAGCAATATCCCTGGGTGAGTGACCTAGGGTTAAGGACTAAGTTTAAAAACTATCTTGGCATTTTTATGCTTGCATTGGTTGGACTTAGACTGAGCTTTTGTTAAATATTTAATTTTATTTGTCTTGCTTCGGGGTAAAGTCCAAAATAACTCTAAATCATCTTTTTTTTTTCCCCAGTTCACCACTAATTCTTGTTGTTCTCAAATGGAAGGATCCTTCTTTTAGATGCACATTGTGCCAAAGAATTTTACTCTCAGATGCTCTAACTTGAGTGTATGGAATTATGCTACCTATAGGACTAAGCCATCCAGAGCTTTGTAAAAGCCCTGCACATCTCTGAAGAGCAAGTCCAACTGCATTTCTAAGTCACATTTTCTATTTAAACTTTCATTTATAAAGCATGCTCATGTCATTTTCTCATGCTCTATACCTCCTGAAAAAGTAGCAAAGCTATTTATTGTTTTAGGAAGTCCTTTTTCTCAGAGCACCTGGGAAGAAAATCTACAAAGATGGAAGCAAATCTTGGCAGGGATTTGTTTTTTCCAAACACAATTATATTTATTTTAGAAAATACTCTGCTCACGCCATGTAAGTCAGTGCTCCCTTTCATTAATACTGAATAGAAGGTTTTCAGGGTTGACCAGCTCACCCCTTTTGCAACATTTCTCTGCATTAAGTAACCCTTAGAAATGTCTCACACAGTGTGAATAGTAATCAGATTCCCCTTTCCTTGGTCTTCTTATTTGAGTCTTCAGAGTAGGGGAAGGTCACTGGTAATTTGTTGAAAAAAAAATTCCTCCAGTGGCAGTTAATTAATCTAGTGAGGACCTGAGATGAACATTGTGTCTGGTTAAGGTTAGCTATCAGTTGTTAGGCAACCTAGTGTCATTACTAACCTTGCAAAACTGTAAATAAAGAAGTGTTTTGTGTGGAAAAAAAAAAGAGAAAAAAATATGTATACAGAAGAGAATTAGGATCGATATACAGCTACTTTTTCAATTCATTGAGAATAAAAGTTTGTACTAATATTGTTTAGACAAAAAAAAATTAATCTAGTGAAATGACTTGTAGAAGTTTACCTACTCCTGGGTTTTTCAGTTTTTCTGGGATGGGGGAGGGGATTTCACCCTGACAGTGGGGACTTTTTTGTTATAACATTGTTTATGAGTTTCTATGGCTGTTTCAAGATCCATGGAGTGAAAGATCTTCAGTGCCTCCACACCAGTAGGACACACTCTCTCCCTTCCTTCCTTCTTTCCTTCCTTCCTAATTATTTTCCATCTTCTTTTAGAAATGAACTAATATGCAACAAGCTTCTGGAGGTTTCTTAAGAGATAAGGGAGATCTCTTCAGATATTAAAAGTTCATCAAGCAGAGGAAAAAAATATAACATATTCAGTATACAGTTGTGAGTGATAATACTGGGATTAGTGGGTAAAAAAATGTCAGTAATGCCAGGCATGGTGCAATCCTAGCTACTAGGAGGCAGAGGTAGGCAGATGGAGTTTGAGGTCAGTGTGGGCAATTTAGTGAGAGCCTGTCTCAAAATGAAAAGAGCTAGAGATTTAGCTCTTTGGTAGTGCATCTCTGGGTTCAGTCCCCATACTGCAGAAATAAAACAGAATGGCAAGAGGTAGCCTTTTCCCTTGGTAGCATTCCCTTAGGGTTACAGGGCATTGTCATCACTACTATTATGTTACTTATACAATGTTGTTAATATTAATTTTACTGCTAGATACTTTGTGCTCAATTTACTAAGTAACAAAAGACTGGCTTGAATTTGTGTTAATATCCTTAAGATTTAAAAATTAAGTTTCACAGTATGTTTAAAACTACATTCTTTCTAGCCATGTGTAATGGATTTTTATTTATTTATTCATTTTTTTGGCAGACCCGGGGATTGAACTCAGGCCCTTGAGCTTGCCAGAGAAATGCTTATTCCACTGAGCCATCTCCCCGGTCCTAATAATGGACTTTAAGGAAGAAGACAACATAGAAAATACACATATCACAAGGAGACACTTGTTTATTTTTTCCAAACAGTTGTAACTGTATTTCAGTCTTTTCAAAAGAGCCCTGCGGCTCCAGAGTCAAGTAAGCCTCTGGGCTCGCTGCTCCCAGCCATATAGGGAGCCTCATACCTTCCTTAGGTTACTAATTCACTAACAAGATGTGACAAAACAGGACCTCTTCCTCCATAGTAGGTATTGATTTCAGCTGTGGCATGATGGGAAACAGTGGAACTCTTCTTTAACCTGTGCAGTGCTGAGAGGTGCCCACCATGCCGGTTCCCTTATGCTTCCTTCCAGGCTCTGGAACTAGTTCAACTGGTGGATGAGCTGGTTGATGCGCTCATCCCTATAGCCAGGTGAGCCCATCTCCCTGAGGAAGCCCACCCAGTTCTTGGTAGTGTGCCGGGCCACCCAGATGGGAAGGGCACAAGAAGCAGGCGATCTCCTGGGAAGGTGTGTTCGTGAATGAGGTCTTCCAGGCAAATGACACCAAAGTTGCCCAGGTGCTCCTGGATCACAGTGTCATCCATCAGTGGGAAGGTCATATTCTTGACCTTACCCTGTCCACGTTTCAAAATGAGCTCCCGGACAGACTTCAGATTTGGAAATCCCCAGGTCACGTAAGGCTCCACTATCCGTAGTGTTTTGAGAGTTTGGGGGGGGGGTGTCTTTAATAAAGACGTCACTGAACAGCTTCTTCAGGTGAAGTACAGTGGTCTTCTGTACTAGTGAGCTCACCCCGTTAATGTTTTGGAGGCGACAACAAAGGCCACAAGGAATGTTCATCAGGTGCTTCCAAAGCGCAAGGTTCACTTCTAGTTGTTTCACGTGCACCCCATCACGCCGCTGCCGCCAGGAATCATGAAGATTCCAGTCACTTAAATCAGATATCCTTTACTTTCCTCTCTTTCTTTCCTCTGCCTGCTTTGCCTGGGTGGCTTTGAGGGCTTGATAAGCCTTCCTCTTTTTCAGGAGATTTTCTAGAACCAAGGGGATCTTTTTTCTTTGCTTTTCTTCCTCCATCTTTCCAGCATAAGGGCTACTGCCTATTTTTTTTTAAGGTTCACCAAGTGACAATATTTATTAATATCAATATATGCAGACACACAGATATTACAATTCTAAAACAAACATTACAATTCTATACAAGTCCAGTGCTATCTAAAATGTCTAGTGCTACTATTGACATGGTTGTGAGCCAGGAGTCTAATCTTGGCAGTGGGGAGGCTGAGGCAGATGACTCTTAAGTGCAAGGCCATCCTGGGCTACATAGCAAGACCCTCATATCAAAAAAAAAAAGTGTGGGGAAGAAAAACACACTACTAGTATAATCAGTAGAGCTAAAGGACAGGGTACTGCTCAGGTTTACAATACCTTCCTAGCATGTGAGAGGCCCCAAGTTTGATCCCAGCCCTGCAAACAAAATAAGCATGAAGGGAATGACAGGCTGGTGTACCCCAAAGGCTGAGGCAGGATGATCACAAGTTCAGGCCCAACCTGAGCAACTTAGAAACTTAGTGAGACCCTATCTCAAAATTAAAAATTTGCTAACCAGGGAGAGGGTGTCCCTCAGTGCAAAAAAACCTGAGTTCAGTTCTCTCTACTGAAAATTTTTTTTGTGGTAAGCCCAATCGCTTGGAATACAGAGGTCCCAATGGATCATGCTCCTTCACTCCTGTCCAAGTCTCTTTTCCTAAAGGTTGGTGTAGAGTGAGTCTCCTGTGCTTCTTGAGTCTTTTGTTGTGCTTCTGTTTGGACATTTTCTGCTTGTATTTCTTCCTCTATGTACAAAACCACTGATGTATCTGCAAGGTAGTCATGCTGAACTGGAAGGACAGAGCCAGGTTGTCGGCCAGTGAGAGGCAGCCATCCAGCTTGAATCAGGCCCACAGGGTGGCCATCATGGGCCCGCGACTGTGCTCTGTCTGTGCTGGCCTGGCTTCTCTACCTCTGGTCCTTCTGGTCTCTCCTGTTCCTCCTCTCTTCCTCCTCCATCTCTCTTCTTTTGCTCTCCATTCCCACCAAGGTCGTCCCTCCTGGGCAGTTCTGGGGACTGCTCTCCAGGTTGGTCTGGTTGCCTCTGCGAGCTGAGATCTAAAATCTGTAGCTTTGAGCTCAGGGTCTCCTGAAAGCTTGTGCTGCTGACAGTGGCCTCCATGGCTACGTCTCTGTCCTGGTTCATGCCAGTCTGATTGTCCAGCTTCATGTGCAATTCTGGAGCCTCAGGGCCAGGGACAGAAGGAGATTGATATCTTCTAGCCTACAGGACCACTGGAGATACTTTATGTACTCATGTAAGTTCAACCCAAAGTGCTTTTTAATAATAGGTGTAGAAAGGAAGGATAAATGAATAAACTGGATTATAGAATTTATATGTAAGAAGCCGGGCATGGTGGCGCATGCCTGTAATCCCAGCACTCGGGAGGCTGAGGCAGGAGGATTGTTGTGAGTTCGAGACCAGCCTGAGCTACAAAGTGAGCTTAAGGCCAGCCTGAAGTGCATAGTGAGATTCTGTCTCAAAAAGACAAAAAAAAAAAAAAAAAAAAAAAAAAAAAAAAAAAAAAAAAAAAAAGAATTTATATGTAAGAAAGTTTGAATAAGCTGGAATAATTAAATAACAGAGAAATAAGTGTCAAGTTCTGCACTTGGTTAAAAATGTTTTGAGGTGCATAAAAGGGGAAATGTTAACTTTACTTCACTAACTGCAGGAGAAAGATTTTAATTAGCATTGATTACCTTAAGTATTTGTGGTTATCAACAGAACAAATACAACTTGTGGCAGAAAGAAAACTTGAAGGTGAGACAGAGAGATAATTACATGTAATCCAGGACTGAGCAGTTCGGATCACTCTTTTGTTATTACGTGTTAAGAGAGATAAAAGCGTTTTCAGAAAATTTGGAGAAGACACCAAGATGACGAAGGGACTCTGAACTGTGTTGTGGGAAAACAAGGTCAGTTTCCTAGGTTGCTAAAATTTGGGAAAAGAAAGCCATTATTGGACAAGTTGTTTGGCCTTAAATGTTTTAAGGGTCACCGAAACATGAATGATTAGACTCTTATGGCTACAAGGAGTAGAATACAACCAGCAGATAGACGCTCTCAGAGAATAGGTTATAGTTCATTTAAAAATGTTTTGACAGCCAGAGATTTCCAGAAATGGAATGAGCTGGGCATGGTGGCACAGGCCTGTAATCCCAGCACTCGGGAGGCTGAGGCAGGAGGATTGTTGTGAGTTCTAGACCAGCCTGAGCTACAAAGTGAGCTTAAGGCCAGCCTGAAGTGCATAGTGAGATTCTGTCTCAAAAAGACAAAAAAAAAAAAAAAAAAAAAAAAAAAAAAAAAAAAAAAAAAAAAAAAAAAGAAATGGAATGAACTGACATGGCCAATGCCTTCATAGTATGTATTTAGGCTTTGGGAAGTTAAAAGGCCAAGAAAATCCAGAATATTTTTTAATTTTAAGATTATGAACTTTAAAGCCTTATGCAGGGACATCAAACATTCTTTACAAATACATGACGATAAAGAAGAAGGGCTTACTTGTAGTAACTAGGAAATAATACTTGGGGAAAAGAACAGGAAATATAAATCAGGCCAGACACAGGAGCTTATGGGGTAGAGGACATACTTACTTTATGGCTGGTCAGCAACCCATGGGTAAACTTGGGGCTAGATGAACAGGAGCCAATCTGAGGGTGACAACTGGAGGGACCTTCTGCCAGCTAATTGTAAACCTATTGTATTCTTCTGTGTTTCTTACATTACTAAGTTCTCATAGCTTTGGAATAGCTCACTTGGACCTTCTTTTTTAAAGCAAGTGAATAGTATCTGTTATGTGTCAGAGAGGCACTGCATTAATATTTGCCACATTTTGCAGTTATGCACACAAGAATTTTCACTCATTATTTCTTTGAAACTGATTTTCAACCTAATTTCCATTTATTCCCCATTTCCAACCAAGAATTTTGTTTCTTCGGCTGAGGAATTCTATAGTGACAATCTATTTTGACAGCCAGAGATTCTCTACAATAAAATTGATATTGTTCCTTATTTATCTGTGTTTTAGTCATCTGTCAGAGAACTCAGAACTAAGTTTAGTACTCAGTTATGCAAAGTATGTCCCTGTCATGTGATTCTTAGTTCTCATTTCTCTCTGATATTTCTAATTGTTAATTATAATTTTGTTTCACAAATTTTATTTCACATTTATAATTTTGTTTGGTTTTTCTTTAGATAAGGTTTTGCTATGTAACCTAGGCTGATCTTGAACTTGCTGTCCTCTCACCTCAGCTTTCTGAATGCTCAGATTGCAGAGATGCACCGCCACGCCCTGCCCCTTAATATTATGTACTTCTTGATATTATATCTTTCTGTGCATTACTTTTAGAAGCAAGCAAAAATCTGTATCATGAATACATTTGAAGATGCAGGCCAGAATATACCTTTAGTAGATGAAATGCATTCACAAATATTTTAAGCTTTATATTTTATATCAGTGAACTAGATTCAATTGCAAAGCAATATCTTATATGAAAATAATAAATAAGATTTAAAACAAAGATGAGTGCTATCTGCTTAGTAGAAGTTTCTTTCAGGGTTTCTTTTCCAAAATAAGGACTGTACTCTGACTGTTGTTAGTCTTCCTAGTCTCCATGATAAACGTAAATAGCCATGTAATTGTACATAGATGTTTAAATGTTAAGACATGTCGTATCCTAGATGGGGCGATAGATGTCAGGGAAGGGCACATAGATCACTGCTAATGTGTTTACTAGACTGGAGTCATTGCTATGCTAGGAGCACTGTCTAGAGAATGCTGGGGAAATAGACCTGGCCAGTTTCACTGCCTGAGAAGGAATCAGCCTGAGGTAGGGAGATCCAGTAGTTACTTTGGGGTGTTGATGGTTATCAGACTTGGCTGCACATTGGAATTACTTGGGAAGCTTTAAATTTATTGAAGTTCTGGTAAGCAGGAAAAGAGAATCAGAGGTCAGTGTAGTATAGATTGTTCTTGAGTACAGGAATTTTTTTGTTTGTTTTTGGCAGTAGAACTATTCAAATTATCACTAGCCTCTAGAGGATGTGTAGTTGTCTTCCAAAGAGCTTAGAGTAGGGGGAAGATGAGATTGTTTTCTTTAGAAGGACACTAGTCTTGTAGCTCCTCTAGGCATCTATTTCATTTTTTTTGGAGTAATGTAATTTCCTTAATCCTGGCATTGTTTGACTTGTGCCTTATCCTAGGGACATAATTCTTACTACAGAGGGAATTCCATTTACTTATTTCAAATGGACATTTCATAACTTATACACAGTATGCCCTTGAGGTGAAGTATATAAGATGTAGAATTGAAAGCCTATTTTTGAATGTTTTCTCCATCATCTACAGCAATGGGACTCTAGGCAAGTAATTCAGCCTCCTTAATGTGGAATGCATATGTTGGTTAATGCCAGCCTCATTAAGCTTTATTGTTAAGCTTAAGTAATGTAATATAGGTAAACAGTGTAGGAAATGACTTGGCCATAGTAAACCCTAGGTCAGTGGGTCTAAAAGTGTGGATCGGGAGCATCAGTATCCCCTGAGGACTTATTAGTAATGGAGATTCCCTGTCCCTATCACAGATTTACTGAATGAACATTGATAAATATATTTATCATTGATAAATACAGCACCTTCAAAGCCAGCCATCTTCTGAAAGCCTGCTTCTGACACATGAGCCTTTTGGGTAATACTTTAGATCTGAATGATGGCATTCCATCAATATCTCTGAGAAGGCTCATGCCCATTTCATTACCAATAACACATTTATTCCATCTTTAAGATAAGTTTCATCATGGTTTAAAAGTCCAAGTCCAAAGTCTCTTCTGAGATTTAAGGCAAACTTTGGATGTAACCCTTGTAAAAATAAAAAAGAAAGTTGAGTACTTCTAACAGTGGCCTAGGATGGACATCCCCACTCAGAAAGGAGGAAAGGGGTTTAAAAATAATTGCAGATGTAGTCCGTTCCCCCCGCAGCTCCACCAGCATTTGTTATTGGTTGATTTATTTATTTTTAAAAGAGTAAAAACTAGTAAAGAAACAGAAAAATTAAAAATGATGCAGAATTTCACTAAATAAAATATGAATTTCACAATATTTGTTGAATTGCATAATGTTGTCTTCAGACTAATTGTTCACACCACCAGACATATGAATGCAAAATTGGAAGAAGAAAGAAAAATATATAGAAGAAAGTAAGAAGAGAGAAAAAGGAAAAAGAATGGAAAAAAGAATACAAAACAAATGAAGGATTAACTATTCCTTTCCATAGACCAGCAGAAATTCACAGTACAGTTTTCTAAGCCATCCTGCTTATATACATAGATACGTCTCTTTCCCCCACTCCTTCTCCTCTCCTTCTACTCAACTCAGTAACTCTTTCCTTTTGAATAAATTCATCCCCTCTCTCAGGTACCCTTCAGATTCTATTTTTTCTTTCAGGTTCTCACACTAAGGAGACAATATGATGTTTGCACATGAAAAGTCTGATTTATTTCACTTAGAAGTATGGTCTCTAGCTGCATCCATTTACCAACAAAAGACTCAAATTTATCCTTTTTTTATAGCTAAGTAATACTTGATGGTGTAAAACTACCACATCTTCTTTATCCACTCTTCAATTGATGGGCATTTAGGTTGCTTCCTAATTTAGCTATGATATATTGTGCTGCTCTAAACATGGGTGAACATATCACTATAGTAGAATATTTTCAATTCTTTTGGAAAAATACCCAGCATGGGAATAGCTGGGTTGAATAGAATCTCCAATCCAGCTTCTTGATGAGTCTGTGCACTGATTTCCATAGTGGTTGTATCAGTCTACACTCCCATCAACAGTGGAGAAGTGTTCCTTTTCCCCCGCAGCCCCTCTAGCATTTGGTACTGGTCGGTTTCTTTTTAAAAAAACATTTATTGCTCCATCCCGCCCGCGCCCTCCCAGCCCCAGAGACCTCCCGAGACAGCAAGATCAACGCCAGCAGTCTACTCGATCCAGCGCACGCCGCCCAGCCACAGACTGGCCTGAGACAGTGGCTGACTCCAGCGGCCTCCTGGATCCTGTGCCAAGATCTCCCAGCGAGAGCGAATTTACAGGACTCACCAGGCTTCCCAGATCAGTGAGGGTGCGGTGAGTCTGAGGGAGAGCCTTTGGCTTCTTCCCATGTGCGCTACGCGGATCCCTGTCCCCAACCCCTCCAAGCCAGTGACTGGCCTGAAACCTCAGAACCCACTCACCAGCACCTCCTCGGATCCCCTGACATAAAGCCCACTGATCGAGAGGGAATTTGCCGGATTCTCTGGGCATCAAAGGTCAGTGAGTGTAGAACTCCAGGCACGCGTGCCCGAGAGACATTTCCCAGGGATTACCTGCCCCCAAACCCCGTGGCCCGGTGACAGCTCCAGGCACACTGTGCCAGAGAAACATTTCCAGGTGATTACTGGTCCCACCCCACAGCCCCAGACCCAGTGCAGGTCGGCCTGGAGTGAGAGCTCCAAGCCTGTAACGCCGGAGGGACATTTCTCAGCAATTCACGGTCCCATGCTACCGACCGAAACCCAGCACAGCCTGGCATGTGAGAGAGGGCTCCAGGCCCACTGCACCAGAGGGACCTTTCCCAGCCTTCTCGGGTTACGGCCTGTAGACCCAGACCCAGCACAGGTTGGCTGACCCAGTACAGCCTACTCAGTGAATAAGATGATCCACTATCCTTTTGTGAGCCCAGAAGACCCACCAAAGCCCAGGCCCGCCCACCTGGGGAATGCCCTGCCTGACACAGGAGGGCTGACCCCGGGAACCAACATAGGGGAACCAAAGGAGCTGCAGCAAAAAAGGAACTGAACACAATAGCTAGACCCAGGATAGGCATACCTGGAAAATCTCAAACTTAATAGACTGGCACCTGAATCTCATAACAAGCTAAGGTTATAGCTGCACCAAAGCTCTACACCAAAGGTCAAGGATCAGTGCTATACAAAGTGACAAAGAGAAGGGGGAAAATGCAATCCCAGACCTCGAGTCCATCAAAAAGGGCAGAGGACACTAGCTCAGCTGCAATGAATGAACTAACAGATACAGCAGCAAAGGAACAACAGCAGAAAGCTATAGAGGAAATAAAACGAGAAGTAATTCCCCAAATTAAAAAAAATATTTGAATACATAGTATCTGAAGTAAAGAATGAATTCCAGAAACATTGGGTGGAAAAACGATGCGCACCCAGAACAAGTGTAGAGAGCACTATTGCAGATGATATATATGAATTAACAGCATCTCAAGCAAAGAAACAACAGCAGAAAGATCATGAGGAACTCAAAGCAGAAATAAGTTCTGAAATCAAAAAAGAACTGTTTGAAGTCATAGGATCTGAAATACCGAAACAAGTCCAGAAATATACAGAGGAAATCCAACTTGGAAGAAACACAGCAGAAAAAGAATTAATAACTACCTCTAAAAAAGACATGGATAAAAAAATTGAGGAGATCAGAAATATGATGGATTCCTTGAATGAGCAATACAGAAAAGAAATAGAGCACATGAAACACAGTCAAAGAGATATAGAAGAACTAAAAATAGCAATCACGAGTCTACAAAACTGTCTGAGTGAAAGCAAAGACAGAATTTCAGATCTTGAAGATGCCAGAGCAGCTAGTGAAAAGGTGAGAAAGGATCTCTTAAAAACAATGAGAATGCAGGAAAAAATAATCCATCACGTGCACGATGACGCCAGAATGAACAATGTGAGAATAATTGGTATCAACGAGAATGAAGGAGTCAATACAAATGACATAAAAAGAATTTGGGGAGAAATAATTGCAGAAAACCTCCCAAATATGAGGAAACAATCCAACATTCAGGTCACCGAAGCATACAGAACACCAAATAACCTCAACCCAAGTAGAACCACACCGAGACATATAATAGTTAAGATCGCAGAAATCCAGCACAAAAATAATATACTGAAAGTTGCTAGAGAGAAGAAGGAGCTCACATTCAAAGGAAAACCCATCAGAATTACAGCCGACTTCTCTACACAAACAATGAAGGCAAGGAGAGCATGGAGGAGAGTTCTTCAAGTCCTACACGAAAACAAATTCCAGCCCAGACTACTATACCCTGCAAAACTCTCTTTCAAGTTTGATGGAGAAGTGAAATACTTCCACGACAAAGAACAACTAAAGAA
>PVKA01041420.1:0-18099 GCA_004027165.1 Ctenomys sociabilis | reverse complement strand
TTTTTTTTTTTTTTTTTTTTTTTGTCTTTTTTGAGACAGGGTCTCACTGTGCAGTTCAGGCTGGCCTTAAGCTCACTTTGTAGCTCAGGCTGGTCTCGAACTCACAACAATCCTCCTGCCTCAGCCTCCCTAGTGCTGGGATTACAGGCATGCGCCACCACGCCCGGCCCAACCACCCCCTTTTTTAAACTCATGTTGGCTCCTGGTCCCTCAAGCAGCTCACTAAACTTCCCTGCCCTTCCCAACCTTGCCCCACAGCCGGTGCCACTTTCTCCTAGACAGTTTGAGAATGGGCTAATCCAAGGAGCACAAGCATCCCCTATTGTTTACCACCTGCCCCCGTCCAACCCACATGCTGACCTATCTTTATCTGCAGGCACCAGCGCAGGTTTCCCTCTCATTCCAGAGGAAGTGAGCTTCCTTCTCTGGTTTCTCGCTAATCCTTCACCTGTGCTCAAATCCCACCTCCACCCACACATCGCAGACTTCCGCTCTCCAGTGGGGTTACGTCCCGTGCATCTGACTGCAGCATTTCTTCAGCCCGGCGTACAAATCTCCCTTTTTCTCCCTTTCTCCCTCATAACCACACTCCTCCCTTGAACAAATATTGCAGTCCCTTCTGTCCACTTCTTACCTCCCATCCACCCTTCCATCAATGGCAGCCTAGATGCCAGCCCTGCCACTCCGGACTCACACATGCATGGCAAACTTGTGACACCCTGCCAGTTGCTACATCCAATATCTTTTTTTTTTTTTTTTCCCAGTGCAGACCTTAGATAACCTCTGTGTGGCAATAAACAACACAACCCATTTTTCTCCTCTTAAAAGTTTTCCCTTAGAGCTTTTGCTTGGTCATTACTGTGTGCGTGCTCTCCAGGGAAGTGCTACCTCCTTGATACCTGTCCCAGAATCCTCGCTGCCCATCGGCCGGTGTCTCATCGTCAGTCCCCCATGTACACACCAACAGCTGTACACCTTGTTCTTTTTTGTTGTTGTTGCTTGTTGCAGAACCAGGCTTTGAACTCTTGCACTTGCCAGCGAGGCGCTTATTCTACTGAGCCCTCTCCCTGGCCCCTACACCTCGTTCTTGTTCCTCTTCCTAAGTGAAGAGCTCACCCTCCGTTTGGCCACTCATGGATTCCTAGGAACGGCAGCTTCTCCCAGCTGCCTCGCCGGCGTATCCCATGAGTCCCTGAGGATGGGGCAGTCTACCGCCTCGGCATCCCTGCTGTCCCCTTTTTTTCCATTGTTTCTGCTCTCATTTCAGTTGGACTAATCATTAATAAGAACTCTCTGTGCCCAGAGTATTCCGTATAAGCTGGGAAAGCAACATCGGCAGTTTTCACAACCGGGACAGCAGGGAGGTCTTGTTACTCATATCCCTGAGGGCACGAAGCCCAGAAGTGACAGAGCCAGGTTCACCCACATTTAGGTCTTCCTGCCTCCATTCTGCCCTTTGAGCCATTGTCCCTTACTGTGTTTTCCAAATTGGAATCTGTATGTTGTCTGACATCCCAAGGCCAATCTAAGCTCCGTGGCACACAAAAACAGCTTTAGTCTTTCAATAATCATTTTACAGAGGCCGGGGAGATAGCTCAGTAGAATAAGTGCTAAGTGCAGGATCCTGAGTTCAACACCCAGTACTGCAAAAACAAAACAAAATTATTTTATGGTGAAAATAAAGACATGAAGAATAAAAATAAGAACACATATTTCCTTTGTGTTATTTAACTATCCTACATATCTTAAGCATGTTAATGTATTCTTTGCAAATTTATCTTTAGATAAATAATTATCTGGAAATAAATAGCACAGCTTCAAAAAACAATCGCTCAGTAGACTAAAGTGCCTGCTTTAGTTCAGAGACCGCGGTTTGATCCCCAGCACGGCATGCCAGCCCCTGCCACTGCATGCCAGGCTGAGCCAGTCAGAGTCCGGGCGTGGTGATGCATGCCTACAATCCCAGTACTGGGAAGGCTGACAGCAGAGCATCACCATGGGTCCGAGCTGCATAGTGACACCCTGCAACATACAAATACATTTAAAAAAAGAAAGAAAAGAAATTTTGAAAAAATCTTAAACGCAATTCCTATTTGGATCAGATTTAACCCTAAAATAAACTAGAGGTCAGTTCATCGCTTCTTTTCCCTATTAAGGCCATTTTCCATTGTAAGGGACCAAAATGTCCCACATAACACTCTTTTGGTTTGGTTTGGGTTTTTTGTGACAGGATCTTGCCATGTAGTACAGGCTGTGTATCCCAGGCTAGCCTCCAACTCGTAGTGATCTTCCTGCCTCAGGTCTCCAGTGCTGAGATCACAGATGTGTGCCACCACACCCAGTACCAAATGACAATGACTTAAGTAAAAAAAAAAGAAAAGAAAAAAAAAAATATATATATATATATCATATTAGTGTTACTGAGAATCACAGTGGCAGGGCTCCACTAGGCAGGGATAAATTCTGGGCTCCATAATATCAGACAGCTTGGTTTTTCCATCTTGTGGCTCAGGCTGGCTTCTTCTTCAGATGCCATCTAGAAGTTCCTAAAACTTCCCAACTCTCCCCTCCCGATGACAAGAGACACCAGCTCCCACTTCTCATAAGACGTATGACCACAAATCTAGTAAATATTTAAATGTTTTTAAAATTATGATAGTAAATGATACAATATACTTGATGCAACACTCCTGTTCACTTTGAGCACACTTATTTTGTCATCCTTGCCACTTTCTGAAGCGGATCTGGAAGCCCTCTGCCATGGTTTGTTTCCAGAGCTCCCCTGAAGACTCATGCACTTTTTGATGACACTTTTTCAGAAGTAACTGAACCTAGAGTTTGTGATTCATGGTTCAGTGCTAGGACTAAGGGTGGTGGGGTTAGGGATGGGAGACTGCTGGCTCAGGCCCACTAACTGGATTGCGTTGCTGTATTCCAAGTGGACTAGATATAATACCAGGGACAGAAAGAGGCTTGTCTCTCCTCTTGTTGCTTTGATCTTTTGCCACCATGACCTGTCACCCCTCTAAGACGTGCCGCCCTGCCTTGGAGCCAGCCAGTGATGGACTGAAACCCCTAAGGAACTAAGAGCTGCATCAACCTTTCCTCCCTTAACTTATGAGCATTGGGTATTTTGTCAGCAACAAGAAAAGTAACTAAGCCTCTTTCCAGAGCAGGTCTAGGTGTACTGTCTTCAGTGTTTGCCCCAACACCCTGAATCAGTTCAAACCTCCATTTTTCATGATCATTTTGAATTAATGGAAGAGAGAGAAGGAACACAGTGCCAGGCCTAGTGCATAGGGCAATGATGACACACCACAGTGTTTCCATAAGCCTGCCTTTCTGTTGGATGGTACAGGATAGCAGTGTGCTCTACATCTTCAATCATGCATTATAAAAACGCTCACAAATGAGGACTTCCAGAACTGCTTCAGAAAGTGACAAGAACAGTGGGATACATGTTTTAGAAGCAACGGGAAGTATTTTGAGGAGGATAATGGCAATATATCTTTTGCTATAGTACTTTTTCTTAAATTTGAGTATTCACTGTATATGTCAAACACCAACTTATAACCCAAGTTCAAGGCCCGTGGAACTTCTCCATTAGTCCTAGGACTATTCTGACTCTGCTGCTTTAACTCCCTGCTGACCCTGAACCTATGTCCTGGTGTTGTAGCAGTGCATGAAACGCCCTGGTTGTGTTAAGCCAGAGCCACTGGTCCCACGTCTGCAGCCAGAGAGCGGAGCTCCAACCTTGTGGACTGGGTACAGGAGCAGAGCCATGGACCTTCAGGAGTGAATCCGTGAAGTGGGGAGCTGCTCGTCAATGTAGCATGCCACTTGCTGTCAAGTCCCCACCTCCACATCTGGGTTGGCCCTTGAACTGTTTATTTGGCAAATAAATAAACATATATATGGCCAATGTGATAATGAGAAAAACAGACAAAATTGTTGAGGTCCCTAAAACTTTCCATGATGAGTCTTTTATTTCTTGAGCTAACACAATATCTGTTCATGTTCTCTTTCCCATGATAGAATAAGAATAAGGAGCTGTCCTATAAATAACAAGGAACTACCCAAGGAAAGTTTCAGATTAACAAAAGTTGGTTGGGGCTGGGGAAACAACTCAGTGGCATAAGCGCCTGCCTGGGAAATGCAAGATTCTGAGTTCAATTCTTAGTTCTGAAAAAAAAAATTTTGGCTACTTTGCCCACCCACCCTGGAAGAGACATCACATTGTTAAGTAAGAGAAAAAGAACGGCGAAGCTAAGATAATTGTGATTAGTATTGATGTGGATTTGTTGCTGGTGGTGTTGTTGTTATTATTATCTATGCTTAGAACTTGCCAGGATTGCTCCTACAGGTGGAAAGAGAAAAAAATGTCAGACCTTCTTAGAAAGGTGAAAACATTGACTAAACACTTCCAAGACCTTATTTTTAGAAGAGCTATAGATTTAAAGATGAAATGAGACCACAGTAAAATTCCCATTTCCTCCTTCTCTCTATTTTTCATAAAATTAGTACCTTAATTTAACCAGAAAACATACATATTTAAGGAGTAGAAGCCAAGTATTTTGCAGGCGACCCCTCTACCAGGACTTGTCTGCTGTCTTCCTCACATGTATCCTAGGTTCGTGGATTTTGAGGAAGAAGGTCACAGAGGCAGTGTCATGCCCATCACTTCAAGAACAGGTGCTGTCACATGGTTCATCACTGTTGCTTTGGTCACACGACTGCTGTTTTCTCTTTCTCCCCCTGGATTACCCAGAAAGAAGTCAGACTGACGTCCCCACACTGTAGGAGTGGGGACTTACGTTTCTTTCCTAGGGAGTGGGGTAGTCACACCACTGTTTCTCCCCTTCATCATAAAATGTGTCTGTTTTCCCCTGTTTATTTATTATCCAGTCATTTACTCACAGCAGCGTGTGAGTACAGGTCTGTCTTGCACCCTGAGGTACCACCTAATGCTACCTCATTTTGGCTGTTGTTGTTGCTTAAGTTGTTTTAACTTTGACCCTGGGAATCTCCTACAGAGGTCTCCTGTGTTGGACTACCTTTTGAACAATAAGATACAAGAAAAGTAACAATGCAAAATCTCCTTTTCTAAAAAGGAAGCCACTATATAAGGCTTCGCTGCTTCCCCCAGGGTCTCTTGAACCCTTACCCTGGAAGAAGACCCTCCTATGTAAAAACTGGGCTCTTTAGTTAGACTGTAGGCCTGAGGAATCTGAAGCCAGCCACATGAAGAGCCACGTGGACGGAAAAAAGATGATCCCAGCCCCGGCTCTTCCAGAGATGCCAGTTAAGAAGCTAAGTGCGTGACACCACCCTGCACATCTCACCCAGTTACTCCTTGCTGGTGCACTTAGCCCAGCCATCCTGCGCTTGCAACCACACAAAAGGTCAAACAGGAATCTCAAGCCCAGTGCCACCTACAGAACCACAGGCAATGACGACAGAGTGTCTTAAGCTACTGCATTTAGGGTGGGTTCGGACACAGTAGAAGACAACTGAAACAGATGAAAAATCAACTAGATTAGATGTGTGTGTGTGTGTGTGTGTGTGTGCATGTGTGTGTCCGTTGGAGATTATTAGAGGGAGGGCTTTGCCACTGTTCTCTCCCCAGTTCTTTTTTTTTTTTAGTTTTTATTTTGAGACAAGGTCTTGGTAAACTGCTTAAATTTCCATGCTATAATTGAACTTGTACTCTTCCTGCCTCAACTTCCCACAGTGCTGGGATTATAAACACAGCATCTGACTGTAGATTAGTAACTGCTGACCTATCCTTAAAATTATTTATCCTGCTGGTGTGGTGGCGCACACCTGTGATCTCAGCCAGGGAGGCTGAGGCAGGAGGATTGCTTCAAGTTAGAGGCCAGTCTGGGATACAAAGTGAACTCAAAGCCAGTGTGAACTGCATCAGTGAGACCCTATCTCCAAAAAGACAGACAGACAGACAGACATTACTTATGCAGACACACAACAAAATATTAATGAACTTCTTTTCCTCTCAAATAAATTCATTTAACCTCTAGGGTTCTTGAGGCCATATTCAGATCAGGAACTCTGCTCCACACAGATAAATTAGATTTTCTAAAGACATTGTTAGTTTAAAACCCTGAATATTTGTCTTGAGTAACTCTTCTGTCTGCCCAACAATTAGTCATTGCAAAGGAGACTTCTTTTTCTAAAAATTTTTTTTTTATTAGTGCCTATTAGTTTCACAAAACAGTGCATATCAGTGTGGTATTTCCACACGGGCGCATAGCACATTTGGATCACGCCCACCCGTCCTCTTTACTCTGCCTCTTTTGCTCCTCCCCAAAGTAGACTTCAAGCAGAGAAATCTCTCAGAAGCCAGAAACCTGAAATGTTTCCCAGCACCATGGGAGGAAATGTATTTCTGTTTGCAGCCAATTTAAGCTTTCACTGGCGCCTGTACAAAGGCTGGAGGAACACAGGTCTCCATTCAGCTAGAGTGGAGACCGGCTGCTTTCTACACACACTGTACATTTCCGGGAGCTGATGGGCTGGTAGGGGCGGGGGAGAGGGGGGAGGGGGGATATAGGGATGGATTCCAGAACACACCTCCAGAAGAGATAAGATTATTGGTGTCCAGATTAGATTACCAGATTTGGAAGACGCTGTCACGTCTATTTCTTTTCTTCCTGCCCGGGAAGGTAGATAAGTGTTCTATTTTATTCTTGACTCTTTCTTCCTCTTTTTATTCAAATTTCTTCTATTTTATTGAGACAGTTTGCTTTTATGCATTGTGTTTGCCAAATATATTTAAGTTTAATTTATCCTCGTTTAATTTAGAATTTGTAATGGTTTGAATTGGTATGAGCTTATCTTGAGTTTATGAACGAAGTGTTGCTTAACAAATTGACACGATTAACAAAACTAAAAAATGTTGTAAAATAACTGAGTTTCCATGTCTGTATGATCTGAACTGTTTGTATACAGTGGTCCCTCACTTATCACGGAGGTTATGTACCAGACACCCCACAATGAGTGAAAATCAGTGAAGTAGCTATGCTGTGTATATGTATATATACTTTATAAACTCTTCATAAAACACTTCTAATGTTCTTAACTATTTTCTAAACTCGCAAACCTATGTAATTTTAACAACACACATATACTGTGCGGTACTGCAAAATCCTGCGATATAGTGAAAAATCCACGATAAATAATTTAGCCTAATATTTTTTTTTTTTGAAAACCCATGAAATGGGTCAAATCACAAAATAGAGAGGGACTATTACACAAATAAGTATCACTAAACTGCAAGCAAGGCTTCCCTATGTACTAGTGATGCACCCTGAGAGGAATTATTAATTAGTTTAAGTTGGCAAAGCAAGCAAAAGATATTTCCCATTACGTGCTCACCAACCAGAGCCCCTATAGTGTAGCGGCAGGGGCTCCTTGAGGCCAGAGATCGCATGTCTTAGGCACTCAACCCTGTAGACCAGGACCTTGCAAAACCTTCATAAGTATTTACTGAGTTCATGAATCCATATTCAGAACTTCAGTGATAAAGGATATGGATCTGTATAATATAGAGTTCTCAAGTGGCAATCATGGGCCAAATTCAGTTCACAACCTTTGTTTGGTTTGGCTTGCATGTTGTTATGTTTAGCTTTGCTTCATTAAAGAGGGAATAAATTCATTTGGTTCCTAATCTTAAACACAGAATACAATGAAAAGTCTCAAACCAACTGCAGAGCTCCTATCTCCTTCCAACTTTTTAAAAATAATTCCATTTTTAAAAGTTTTTTGTACATTCTTCTATATAGTCTCTTCTGATAAATTCTAAAACAGGTATAGATAGTCATATCCCTTTTCAAACAAAAGTAGAATATTATGCACCCTGAATTTTATCTTCCTTTTGCTTTCTTTCTTTTCTTTCTTTCTTTCTTTCCTTTTCTTTTCTTTTTTCTTTTCTTTTCTTTTCTTTTCTTCTCTTCTCTTCTCTTTTCTTTCTTTCTTTCTTTCTTTCCATGAAATGGGTCAAATCACAAAATAAAGAGGGACTATTACACAAATAAGTATCACTAAACTGCAAGCAAGGCTTCCCTATGTACTAGTGATGCACCCTGAGAGGAATTATTAATTAGTTTAAGTTGGCAAAGCAAGCAAAAGATAGTTCCCATTACGTGCTCACCAACCATTTGGTGAGCACGTAATGGGAACTATCTTTCCTTAATACAGGGTCTCACTATGCAGCAGTTCAGTCTCCTAGTGAGCCACACCTGGCTTTGGCGGCTGGCTCAGCATGCCCAGGATTTCAGGTCGGCATGGCGTGTGGTACAGGGATTGGACTCTGGTCCTTGTACTTGCCAGGCAGGTGTGTAGACCACTAAACCATCTCTCTAGCCTTCTGGTTTTCTTTTTTCACTTAAAAATATACCTGAAAATCTTGATCTCTATCATCTAGCAACTAATGAGTTTAACTCACTATGTTTAAAGTCCAAGCACAGATGACATTTCAGTTCTGGCTAGTATCACACCGTCAAAGGCTAAGTGAGAGAAAAGTTATGTTTCCTGGTTGTATGAAAATAGCTGAAATTCTTTCCTTTTACAATATCTATTACACCTTTCAGATTTTAATTACTCTTTCAGGTTCTCACACTGGTGATATAAATTACTCTTTCAGGTTCTCACACTAGTGATATAAAAGGAGTTAATGCTTAAAATGCTTTTTTTTATTCTTACATTTTTTTCTTTTTAATTTCTTACAACATTTTTGTTATTGTTTTATTTTTTCTTTAAACCAATCCTGGGCCAGGGAGATTGCTCAGAATAAGTGCTTGCCTGGCAAGCGCAATGTCCTGAGTTCAATCCCTGGTACCACAATAAATAAATAAATAAATAAATAAATAAATAAATAAATAAATAAATAAAAATAATAAACCAATCTTGCACGTTTATGTCTGATAACCTGAACAACTAATTTGAAGGTAGCATCACGCAGTACAGCAACCACCATTGAAACGCTGTCACTTTGTTTAGTGAAATTTTGTATGATTTCTAATGCTGTTTTTTTTCCCATCACTGTTTTGTCTGTCTTAAAAAATGAAAAATAAAGAAAATAGCTCTTCTCAGGAAAACAACCGAGTAATATGCCTTAAACACGGTGAGCACATCTGCATCCTGCACACTAAACAACTGAGATACGTGCGCATACACACACACACACACACACACACACACACACACACACACACACACACACGGAAATGCTAAGTCAGAGACGCTGCCAGAAAGGCTAAGCCGCCAGACCTCAACACCACCTTTCTCACCTGCGTCTCACTCCAGCTCTGCCCACTGCACTTTCAGACTCTCCACATTCAACTCTCCCTAGGTAGAAATTTATCTCATGTAATGCTTCCCGGATCTGCCCAACTGCAACAATGTTAGGCGTCCCTGTTAAAAATGCAGATTCTCAGCCCATTCCGTGGAGATTCCCATCTAGCTCTGAATCTGTTTTGGGAATGGGGAGGGTTGGTCCAAGCATCACTAAATGATTTTTCCTGCTTGTCTTAAGTTAAAATCACTTGTTTAAAAAAAAAAAAAAACATTGTTATAAGATGCCATGTACCATATTATAATATGCTTTCTAATGGATTTTTAAAATAAAAATTTACATTGACAAGTATAAGTGCATATATTTACTCTATATGACCTTACTTGAAACTACACATACTTTGTAGAATGAATACATTGAGCTAATGTGTACACTGCCCCACACAGATGTCATTTTGCATTGAGAACATTTACATCTACTGTCTCAGCATTTTTCAAGAATAAACTATATTATTAACTATAGTCACCATGTTGGATGGTAGAGCTCTCTTAAACGTATTCCTCTGCTCTAAAATTTTGTATTTTAAAATCGACATTTCCCCAACACCCCCACTTCATTTCTACACAGTTCCTAGTAACCATCATTTTACTTCTATGAGATCAGTGGGTTTTTTTTAGATTTCAGATATGAGTAGGACATGTGGCATTTGTCTTTCTGTATGGGCTTCACACAAAGCCCGTCACTATTACTGCAACTGACAGGATTTCATTTTTATACTGAAAGCATAATCTATAATACGCATCACATTTTTTTTTATTCATTTCCCCATAAGTAGATATTTTAGTGATGCCATATCCTGACTAGTGTGAATAGAGATGCAACAAACATGGGGAATAGTTATCGCATATTGATTTCCCAGCAATGGAACTATTGGATAGGTACCTCTACTGAAACTTTTTCGAGAAATCTCCATACTCTTGTCCACAATGACTGCACTATTTTACATTTCTACAGTGTCTACAAATCTGTCTTTCTGGCCAGGGAGATAACTCAGTAGAATGAGCACTTGTCCGGCAGTGCAGGGTCCTGAGTTCAATCCCCAGTACCACAAAAAGAAAAAAAAAAAAAAAAAAAATTAAAAAGACCAGCCAAATAGCTCCACGAATTAAAGTGCCTGCAAGCAGGCATTGGGGCCAGGGTTCGATCCCTGGGCCTGCCTTGCCAGCCCCGCCCCCAGGGTGCACTGAGCCCTGAATGAGACTGGGTGTGGTGGCATGCACCTGTAATCCCAGCTCTTAGAAGGCTGTAAACAGGAGGATCACCACAAGTCTGATCTAGTAGTGAGACCCTGAACACCCTGTAGATCCTTCCCTAAAATAAAAATTAAAAATAAAAAAAAAAAAATCCATCTTTCTCCAAATCTTCCCGAGTACTTTTATTTTTTTTTTAATTTTTATGTATTTGGTTGTTACAGGGTCACACTGCATAGCTCAGACTCGTGGTGATCCTCCTACTTTCAGGTTCCCCAGCACTGGGATTATAGGCACTCCCCTTGGGAGTGGGGCTGGTGTAGCACGTGGTGCTGAGGATCGAACCTCAGTCTCTGCGCTTGCCTAAGCTTGCCTAAACAGGTGCTTTAGTCTGCTGAGCTAGCTAACCCGGCCCCCCTAAACACAAGTACTTTTGTAAAACCATAGCTCTTCTGAAGTTGTGGCCATTTATCTAACATTTCTTGAGAAATGTCTGTTTAGACCAGTTGCCCATTACTAATCTGATTTATTTTTCTGGTATCATTTGTTTCAGTTTCTTACACATTCTGAATTTTAATCCTCAGTCAGGTGAAAAATTCACAAATATTTTCTCCCTGCATGCATGCTCTCTCTACTCTGTTGTTTTCTCCGCTATGCAGAGCTTTCTCAATACGAGACCTCATACCATTTTGTCTATATTTGCTCCTATTTCTTGTTTGTTTTAGGGATTTGTCAAAAAAGTTTGTCTATACCAGTGACTGCAAGTGGTTCTTCTAGGATTTTTTTAAATAGCTTAATGGTTTCAAATCTTTAATCTATTTTGAGTTGACTTTTCACATGATAAGAGATAAAAGCTTAGGCTAATTCTCTTGCATATGGGTACCCAGCTTTCCTGAAATTGTTTAGAAAAGATCATCCTTATCAACATATATGTTGTCCTTGATGTCTTGTCAAAAATCAATTGGCTGTAAACATATATGTATTTCCTCTATTGCATTTGGTCTATATGTCTGTTTTTCTGCTGGTGCCATGCTGTTCCGATGCTACAGTTTTGTACAGAAATCAAGAAATATGATGCCACCTGTCTGATTTTTTTCCAGAATGTTTTGGTTATTCAAGGTCTTTTGTGATTTTGGATAAATTTTAGAATTGTTTTTCCTATTTCCATGAAAAAAGTCATGGTTATTTTAATAGGTTTTGCACTGTATCTGTGTATTGCTTTGAATAATGTAGAGATTTTAAGGTTAGTTCTTCCAATCCACAAACACAGTATGTCTTTTCATTTATCTATGTCTTCTTTGATTATTTTCATCAATGTTTGACAATTTTCTTTTTTATGTATTCAGTGCAGGGTCTGCAGGGTCTACAGGTAGATAGGACTTGTAGTGATTCTTCTTCAGTTTTCAGCCTCCCTAGCCACTGCGCCCAGGCTCAGTTGCAGTCTCTGCGCACCCTGGGGGCAAGGCCAGCACAACACGTGGAGCCAGGGATTGAACCCTGGTCCCTGTGCAGACACTTTAGTCCACTGAGATACCTGGCTGGCCCTCAAAGTTTCATAACTTTCTAAGCAAAGATCTTTTACTTCTTTAGATAATTTCTTCCTAAGTTTTTTCTTTCTTTCTTTCTTTTTCCATTGTAAATATGATGGTTTCTCCATTTTTGTTCAGAGTTTATTGCTAGTGTTAGGACTGCTGAATCTTGTGTGTTGAAGTTTGTATTCTGCAGCTTCTCTGAATTTGTTCAATAGTTCTAACAGTTTTCCTTTTGTTTGTTTTCTATGTGGAGCCTCTAGAGATATAAGGTCATGTCATCTGTAAACACAGACAGTTTAACTTCTTCCTTCCAAATTTGGGTGCCTTTTGTACCTCACACAATCATCTGGCTAGGACCCCCCAGTATAATACTCCATTTTAGTAGCTAATTTAAAGAAATCCTCTCTTAGAAAAGTGCCACCTAAAGTTATTTAAAACAACAAACAAATAAGATATGAATACTTGGAACTTTGGGAGAGCTTACTGTCAGGCAGAGACAAAAACTCAGGAGGAAGGGCAGAGTTAAAGGTAGACTTAGGTAGCATTTGTTTAGTCTTGTCTGCCTGGCATTATTCCTAGAACTAAAATTTGTCTTATGTCACAATCTACTAAACACAGGTGGTGCTGTATTAATTCCTCCTTGTTTTTAAGCAAACTGAATTGAGATAGTCGTATTTAGATTAAAACACTTCCAAAGCTAGGTAAAGCCAAAAACTAAAATTTGAATTTTGCTTCTGGCTCCCAAATGGTAGCCAATATATATATCTCAAAGACTTAAGAGTATTCAAGAATTCAAATGACACAACTTCCTCTGGGTGCATTGTGGCTTCAACTCTAGTTGCTGTGTTGCCTGAACACAATCCTCATTTTTGCTAGCTGGTCTCCCAGATGGTTCCCACGTGCCTGTATTCCTCAGGATTCATTTGTATATCCAACAAAATAAAGTAGAGGGGAGGGTATGCAACACTTAAGGCCAAGGTCACTCACCCCTGGGAGAGCCCATGGCATGCGGCAGGGATGCTCAAGCAGCCCTACACAGGTCCCCATATGGTAAGATGCTGCCCAGAGAGATGGAATGAGCCATGCTGGAAGCCACCCCCTTGGCACCAGTCAAACCGTCAGATGACTAAGTCGTAGCACATACTGTGACTGCAAGCTCGTGAGACAGCTGAGTCAGAGCCCCCTGGCTAATCTGTCCCTGAACTCCTGATCCACCGAAACTATGAACTAGTATATGTCTCTTGTTTTAAGCCCTTAATCTTGGAAGTAATCTGTTATGCATCAACATATAACTAGTGAAAGTTTCTATCACACAGATAGAAAAGTAGATACTTGTCTCTTCTGTGATCTTTGCTGATAGAAAACACAAGCACTGGAAGGGGCAAAAATGAAGAATTTTTATTACATGGTCTCAACAGTATTAACTTTTTGCTTTGTTTTAGGGATGGTTGGTGCCAAAAATAGGAAAACAAAAACAGCAGGGTGCATCCCCTCAGCTACAAAGTCGGGGGGAAACGTTTTTATGAATTTGATGCTTGAACCAGGATGAGGGAAGAATAATCTACCAAGTGGGCAGAGAAAAGCGGCTTTGGAAATAGAGCTCCACGCAGTTGCCCAACTTTAAGATGCAGCATAAGAAGCCAAACTGCTTCAGCAGGTGAAGGATGAAACGGGCTTGCCTACCGGTCAGGCAACGAGACCACAAAGGCCGTCTGTGAATTATCACCAGAAGACCTGGAGAGAGGAAGTAAATGAAACTAAATCTTTCTCTACC
The DNA here is from genome assembly GCA_004027165.1 of Ctenomys sociabilis. NCBI lineage: Eukaryota > Metazoa > Chordata > Mammalia > Rodentia > Ctenomyidae > Ctenomys > Ctenomys sociabilis. The sequence continues at coordinate 4,233 of PVKA01041420.1, read as the reverse complement.
CAAGGTAGAGAAAGTTTTTCTTTTCTTTTCTTTTCTTTTTTTTTTTTTTTTTTGGTGGAACCAGGAATTGAACTCAGGCCCCTCCGCTTGCCAGGCAAGCACTTATTCCACTGAGCCATCTCCCCAGCTCCTTCTTTTCTTTTTTTTAAAATTTTTTAATTTAGTTCATTGAGAAACAAATAGCAATGAGACAGTTTCAAAACCAATTAGTAGGACATTTTCAATAATTACTACATTGCTGATTGTTGTCTTCGTGGTGGTCATTCATAGTACAAGATGCACACATGATCAGCCTTTCTCTTCCTTTTCTTTCCTTCCCTCACTCCTCCCCCTCCCTCCTTGTCATTTTTCCTTCTCTTCCTTCCTGTTACGCTTTGAAAAAAATAACTATAGGGGCTGGCCAAATAGCTCAGCAGACTAAAGTGCCTGCAAGTAGGCGCAGGGGGCAGGGGTTCGATCCTTGGGCCTGCCATGCCTGCCCCAGCCCCAGGGCGCACTGAGAGGGCAATTGAGACTGGGCGTGGTGGCACGCCCCTGTAATCTCAGCTCTGGGGAGGCTGTAAAAGGCGGATTGCTATGAGTTGGATCTAGTAATGAGACCCTGAACATCCTGTAGACCCTTCCTGAAAATACAAAAAAAAAAAAAAAAAAAAAAGAAAGAAAAAGAAAAAAATGACTATAATTAGGACTGAAGCAACCTCATTTAAAGCTGATTTTTCCCCACCCAAAGCTGGTTATTTTTTTTATCATTCATCTAAAATATTTCTAAGAAAGTAACAACTAGACAGACATATGGCAAACAGGTCATAACTGCATGACTAAGTTTCCAGTGTGATACAGGGATAGTAAATATCATAGCTTCATTTTTACCAAGCGTTTGATACTTACTTTTAGTTCTGACCCACTACACTAATATGGTACAATGAGCTAATGCTCTGGGGTGAGACGGAGTACATCGAGCTGTTTGGCGGGAGCACCGCCGCTAATTGCAGGTACCGCACAGGCCTTGGGCATTAAACTTCACAGCAGCAAGTCATAGTAGGCGGGCGTGGGGAGAAGAAGTGGTGAAGAGCATCCCTGAAAGAGTCCCGTTGCCCCTGCCCGCACCTTCAGGCACCCGGCATTCCCAACAGCTTGTTCTGAGTCTCTACAAGGGGGTACAAATAGCGTTGCCTATTATCTCTTTATGGCTAACACCAAACTGTCTCCAACCTATCCTACATGCCACAAAAAGCTACATGGGCCCCTACGGGTGCTTCTCAGGAGGCAGGTCCAAGCCTCCTGTGGTGGTGCATGCCTGCAATTCCAGCACCCAGGGAGGCTGAAGCAGGAAGATCACAAGTTCGAGATCACCCTAGGCAATTTAGGAGCTTGGCAAGACTCCATTTTAAAGGGGTCGGTGGGGACGTAGCACACTGTGAAAGCCCTAAATTTGATCCCCAGTTTCATAAAAGAAGGAAGGAAGGAAGGAAGGAAGGAAGGAAGGAAGGAAGGAAGGAAGGAAGGAAGGAAGGAAGGAAGGAAGGAAGGAAAACAAAAGAAAAGAAGAGGAAGTTGGAGGAGGATAAGAAAAGATAAAGGAAGAGAAGGAGGCAGCGCAGTGGCTGTGGCACGTCAGCGGCTTCCTACCAGATGAACGCCATAGATGTAAAGGAAGCGGTCTGCCCAGCTCTATCCCTAATATTTGTAGTGCTGTTGCAAGAGGGCAAATGGAAGCTCATATTCACAATCTGTCAATTTATCAAACACTCAGCAAGCTGAAATATGTCCTATTATCCTAACATACAACTAATAAAAAAATTATTTAAATGTAAATAAAGTTATGGATGATATGACAGAAAGTTAACAAAGTAAAACAACTGAATTAGTATTTTACAAGAATTATTTATGAGTAGTGGTCACAGATAGTAATATTTGAATGAGTACTAATGTCCATAATTCATAACATGCTATGTATTTATTCATAATACTTTTTTTCTCATCTTTGGTATATCAAAATGACTAATTATGTTGTGGCACTTGAAGTTTTCCTTTTTATTTTGAAGAGAATAAAACATAAAAGAAACACAGTAAAAATAATACAGAATTTACAAGCAAGATGTTAGGTAATTAACATCTGGTTGTTAACAATGATTGCTATATTGCATGTTGTTATCTTCAAAATAGTTGCTCAAACTATCAGACAAAGGCATGCAAAACTAATTAGCTGTTCCCTTCAACAAACCAATAGAAACTAGTAATACAATTATTCCACCTATCTTATATCCCAGTTACAATTTTCACATCATGTGTATTTCACTAATAGGAAATGCCAACTTAGACAATCCTTCCCAAATCAAAATTATTATGTAGTTTTTATTCATTATATTTAGATAAACATTTCTGCTGGGACAGTGGCTACAAGGGTTTGCCAATAAAGTTCTCCAAAAGACTTTTAGTTCAGAAATGAATGCTAATTTACATCCGTGCTCAAATATTTGCAGAAGATTTTTACATGATAAATTATCATTGCAAAAATATTATCAAGTATCTTAATTTCATCATATAGGTCTCTTATTGCACATTCTTAAGATAGTATCTGGGTTCACATAATATATCTTGAGTCTTTTGTGCAATTCTGGAATAGTATTACAAAAGTAGCACCAAGTTGTTCAATTTGTTTAAATCTTTCTTTGGCTGGAAATGTATCTTGATTTCTAATGGTAAGAAAATAGACTTATAAAAATTAACTGGGGAGATTTAAAAATATGAGTCTTCTTCATAGTTAGTTGAATATTTTTATTTCTTCCTGGAGTGGGGTTGTTACTTTTATTTTATACTGCACATATAGTTTTATTCTATTTTATAAACCATCTTCTTTAAGTTTTCAAAATGTTTAAATTCTTTTGAAACTTAATTAGGCAAACTGATCTATTTTTTTCCTAAGCTTTTGCTAGTATTAATAGCAAGCAAATATGTAAACAAAAATATCCAAATTAATGTCATTTTCTCCCAAAGCCATAATTTACTATTTAAGAAATGTTCTGCTGCGAGCTGTTATGGTATGCTTTGAATTTTGTTTAAAGCTATTTGCTTACATGGCCTTATACCAGCATTCCTATTTTATAACCTAGAGTATCCATTAGATCAATTTCATGGTTCCCTTTTGATGGTCCACAACAGGACAGATCCCAAGCATATCACATGGAGAGTTTAAAGTGTTCCAAAGATGCCATCAGCCCAGCAGCACCGAGGCCCTGTTCCACTGTAACAATTTTGAACTTGATCTTGGATTTCTCTGTCCTACAGAACTGTGAACCAAACAAGGTTTTCTTCTTTATAAATAATTCCAGTCTATTATATTAGCACAAAACAGACTAAAACAGCACACTCCACATACACAAATTCTGCAGAGAAACTGTAGATGGAATTACTAGAACAATAACCAAAACAAGGTCACATAAATAGCAAATGATCGAGGGGCTGTATGTGCTGGGGGCTGTGTCATAACACGTTAGACTGCGTCACAAGATGAGAGACTGGACAAGAGGCAGAAAAAGAGGTCTAACTCATCCTGTCCTAAGGAAAGCCTTCCTGTTATAATTAATTCTCAGGATAATAACATTCATCCATTAGTCGACCTAGCTTATTTGGTTCACAGTCCTGTAGGATCAAGTTCAAATTTGTTACTGTGGAACAGCCTCAGTCCTGCTGGGCTGATGGCATCTTTGGCACAATTTAAACACTCCACATGATATGCTTAGGATACGTCCTAATGTGGACACCTCTTAAAGTCCCATCTCAACAATGTCACATTTGAGGATTCAGTTTCCAACATGCTTCACATTCCAACCATCATGTTCCACTGCCGGGCCCCAAAATTCACGTGCTTCTCATATGCAAAGTACATTCATTTCATGCTAGTAGCCCCAATGTCTTATTCCAGCACCAATTCAAAATTCCATTGATTCATACACACAAGATACAGAGAGAACCTGAGGCCTGTTTCATTCCAAGGCAGACTCCCTCCAGTTTTGAGCCTATAAGATCAGAAGAAGATATCAATTTCCAAAATGCAATGGTAGGACATGTCCGCTCTAGAGGAGAAAAAAGATAAGAGCAACAACTAGCCCTAAGGCCAAAAACTCAACAGAGAAAACAACATCCAATTTTAAAATTCCAGAATACTCTTCCCTGAATTCACATCCCATCACCAGGTACACTGGGGGAGGGGCTAGGCTCTCGAGGGCAGGC
>PVKA01041419.1:0-18106 GCA_004027165.1 Ctenomys sociabilis | reverse complement strand
GAATGGCTATCATAAGGAAATCAACCAACAACAAATGTTGGAGAGGTTGTGGGGAAAAGGGAACACTTCTCCACTGCTGGTGGGAATGTAGACTGGTACAACCATTGTGGAGGTCAGTATGGAGACTCCTCAAAAGAATAGGACTAAAAATCCCATTCAAGCCAGCTATCCCCCTACTGGGAATTTTCCCAAAGGATTTTGATACACTGTATCATAGAGATATATGCATACCTATGTTTATAGCAGCACAATGTGTGATAGCAAAATCTTGTTTATTCTTTATATACAGTTCCTTTCCATTTTATTATATCTATTGTACCTTTCAGATTTTATTTATTCTTTCAGGTTCTTACACTAGGGAGATAATACATTGTTTATACATATGGGTCTGATATATTTCACTTATGAGTATAGCCTTTAGTTGAATCCAGTTAACTACAAAAAGTCTTAAGTTTATCTTCCTTCATAGCTGAATAATACTCCGTTGCACAAAAAGCTACTTCTTTTTTATCCATTCCTCAGGTGTTGAACGTTTGGTTTATTTCCAGCATTTAGCTATGAGAAACTGCATACTATAAACATGGGTGCACATATAATCACTGTGATATGAAGTTTTCAGTTCTTTTGGAAAGTATTCAAAAGAAATAGATGGTTTGAAGGTGACCTCTAAGCTAACGTTTTGAGAAGTCTCCACACTGATTTCCACAGTGGTTTTACCAGTCTACACTCCCACCAATAGTGAAGAAGGATTCCTTTCTCCCAGCAGCCCCTCCATCATTGATTATTGGTTGATTTCTTTATGATAACCACTTTTTCTGAGGTGAAATGGAATCTCAGTGTTGTTTTAATTTTCCTTTCTTGAATGACCAGTGCCATAAAACATTTCTTCACATATTTATTTTTCAGTTGTATTGCTTCATCTGAGAAGTGTGTATTCAGCTCAGATGACTATTTTTGGATTCATCTTTGAATTTTGGGTACCTATGTTTGAGTTCTTTATATATTGTAGATAGAAGTGTTTTGTCTGGCAGACAAAACTTAAGATACTTTTCTCAATTTATGGGCTGTCTTTTCACTACATGGTGATTTATTTTGATGTGAAAAACTCAATAAAATCAGATCCAACTTGTTGATTCTTTGAAATATTTCCCATGCAAGTTTGTGTTTGTTTCTGAGCTCTGTGCCTACCCATATGTCTTTAAGATTTCTACCCACTTTCTCTTCCAGTAGATTTAGTGTTTCTGTATAAATGTTTAGACCTTTAGGCCATTTTGACTTTATCTTAGTGCAAAGTAGTAGACCTGGATCTAGTTTGAGTTTTTGGTATGTGGAGAGTCAGTTTTTCCAGCACTGCTTGTTCAAGAGTCCATCCTTTAAGTGAAGATCTTTGGCTCCTTTGTCAAAGATAAGGTGGCTGAGTGTGTTTGAAGTTGCGTCTACATCTTCCAGTCTGTTTCTTTGGTCCTTAGGTCTGTTTTTATTTGCCAGTACAATTCAAATTTTATCACAGTAGCTTTGTAGTATAATTTCAAGTTAGAGATTGCAATGTGTCCTGCCTTTCCTTTGTAGGTCACAATTGCCCTTGCTGTTCTAGATCTTTACTGGTTTGAAATTAATTTTAGGAATGTTTCCTCTAGATCTGTTAAGCACCCTGTTGGTATTTTGATAGGGATTGCACTGAATCTTTATGTCAATTTTGGGAGTCTGTTCATTTTCACAATGTTGTTTCATCCTATCCAAGAGCAAGTAATATATTTCCAGTTTTTAATCTGATTTTCTCTATACCCATCCAGAGGTGTTTCTCTACTTCATTTGCAAGCATTTCATAAATTTTAGGTGTATCACTTTTAATTTCTTTTATATTTATTTCTCCTGGACTTGTTTTTCGTGGGTTTGTGGGCCTGAGATTGCATTTTTCTCCCTGGTCTTGTCATTTTCTATTCCAGAAAAAGACTCTTTATTTGATTTCTGTGATAATATTTGTGAAATGCTGATTGTAGGTAGCTATACCATTACTATCAATGCCTTTCTATAAAGAGTCTGTTCTTAAAAAAGAGTTTGTTCTTCAAAGGTCTCTTCTATGTGTCAGAGATTCTTGGTTTGTGTCTGTCCCAAAATCCTGCATTCTCTATTGGCTGAGAGTGGCATAAGGATTTCCGTTTGGCACTGTCCTCCCTTTTTTTTTTTTTTTTTTTTTTTTGGTATAAAGCTTTGGTGAGGTTATTACCCAGTGCTTCCTAATATTATACTTGAATGGATAATCTATGATTAAGAGAGGCATGATGTCCTAGTTTCAGTAGCACAGTCAGCAATAATTATAGCATCAAGTGAAATTCAGAAATTGACAAAGTTTAGTAACTAATGGTTTTATATGTTAGACCAAAGAAGCCAACGCTATAGCTATATTTTAAAAAGATCATAAATTAGGAGTTTGTATGCAAGCTAGCTCTCCTGAGTTCTATCCAGGAACCTTCTTGCTGCAGATCTGGAGTCCTTTGGGAAGATCAGTTCTCCCAAGAACTGTCCAACCACCTCAATCTCCTCTTTGACTTTCATATAAGGTGTAGTGATAGCAGAATCATTCTTTACTCTCATATGTGTGTATGTCAGGGGAATTTTGTTATTGGAGTAGTTTCTCATATTCTGCATTTATTCTTACAGTTCCCTTCATTTTTGAAGTTACTAAGATTAGAAGTCCTACACTATCTTTAGGAAAGTCGCTTCATATATTCATAGTACATTTAGGTGTTTTGTTGGTGCTGTTGCTGTTACAGTTGTCATTAAGTTCTGGGATCTCTCTGTTAACTACATATTTTTTTTTCTGTTTATTTATACATTAATGTTTACTGTTTTAGTATGACATGGTCTTATAGCCACCATCACAACATCATAAAAAAATAATTTGAATCCCCTAAATTATCCCTGATGATTCACTTCTACCCTCTGATTGAACTGGTTGAACCAGTGGAAACAGCCGATCTTTGTAGTGTCTATTTTAGTTTGTCTTTTACAGAGTATCATATAATTTGGATCATCATCGAGTATAAAGCACTATTTACTGTCTTTGTATTTGTCAATATTCATTTAAGTTTAATTTGTTTTTGTCTGATGGTTAGGTACTTGCTATCTGTAATTGTAAGTAATGTTACACCATATGGATGAATCATAATTTCTGACCCACTCACCCAGAGATGTACATCTTATTGCTCCTAAATTTTGGCAATCATATGTAAAACTTCTATGAAAAATTCTTCCTGTTTCAAATCACTAACATAAATTCTAAGGAGTGCAATCCTTAGATCCTAAGGTAAGACTTTGTTTACCCCTATAAAAACTGCACATTGTTTTGCAAAGTGGCTGCACTGCTTTGCATTTCTAGGAGCAGTGAGACTTCCTACTGTTTCCATTCCTGGCCAGACATTAGCATGAAGTGTGTTTTGATTTTATCCATTTACATAAGTGTGATAGCTGTTATGGTTTGCCATTCACTGGGATAAGTGATGTTGAATAACATATAATGTTTACAGGCCAGTTGTGCTCAGAGACCTTGCTCAATTTTCAGTCTGATTTTTCATTTTCTTGTTGAATTTTAAGAGTTGTTCATTCATTAGGGATCTTTGAAGGATGTGCCCTTTGAAGTTTTTGACTTGTGCTCTCTTTATCTTCATGTTGTTCTTTGGCTGAATTTCTATAAAGCAAAATTCTTTGTGAGGGAAATTGGTTTGATAAAACGCTGTTAAATATTTTCCAAATTCAAACTTCTCCATTGAAATGGATCCATATTACTATATGGGAATTTTGCTTTAATATATTTAAATATTTGAAAAAGGTAAAAAGCATGATTTTGATTTGTGTCCTTGAGCTCAGACTTAGTGTCAGGTATAGGAAATGGATGGTTCGTTCTGAGGGAAGGGAGACTAATGATACATTGGAGACATGGTAGAGGTCAATTAGCTTTTATTTGACTTTAAAATATTTGCAAAACCTTTTGAGGAAAATATAAAGTGATAATGAACTCTAAAATTTTTATTGATTTTATTAACAAATTATCAATTCAAAGTTTTCTTCAGTTTTACAAATTTTCAGTCTATATAATTTTCAATTTTGTTTCTGCATCATTTTCTTTGCCTTCTCTGAGCAACTATTAAACTGTTGGTAGTGCAACTGAGGCTTGATTCCTCACTGAAAAATGATTTAGTTCTTGTCTATTTATATTCCATTACATTTTGTATATTTCATGAGGGGAGGGGCATTTCTCTCCCCCCCCTCATGTATTCCAAAGCCTTGGCCAGCAGTTAGCACAGGGTTGGTATTCAAAAATATGTTCTGTGTGAAAATAAATTTTTTGCTTATTGAATTCTTGTAAATTTGTAACTATATTTTTATAACCTTATAAATGAAAAGTAGTAAATACAAATTTATTGTTAAGTGTGTGAACTCTAGATCTAGAATAAGTTGGTCAAAATTTACATTCCTCTTCTAAACATATATGAACTGAGTGAGTTGCAGCAGTTTTTAAAACTGTTTAATTTACTCATCATTAAAAAGTGAACAATGCAGATTTGTTGTAATGATTAAATAGATTAATAAATAATGTGCTTAGAACATTGGCTCCTAGTGGGGGCTTTGTGTCTCCTTCCTGTCAGCTAACTATTCATTCCCATTAGAATTTTAGTGACTTTATTTTATTTTTTCAGTGTTGCTATTGTTCTTGTCTAATTAATGACTACGAGTTAGTCATACAAGTTAATAAACTCACATAAGCTAATATGATATTATCAAATTTTCAGAAATCCTCTTGTCTTCTTTTTAGACATTGTATGATATTTCATCTAGGTATAATATTCTTTAGTAAAAACATGCATGTATTACAAGTTACTCTATTTTACTTTATTATACCTTAAAGTTCCTCTTTTTTTTTTTTTTTTTTTCCTTTGCGGAACCTGGGATTGAACTCAGGGCCTTGGGCTTGCCAGGGAAGTGCTTACTCCACTGAACCATCTCCTCGGCTTTAAGTACCTTTTTGTGAGCTTCTACTTTTCACATTTTTCTTACATATGTATTATGCATAGGGATGATTTTAAAGCCATTGGAACAGGTGATACTAACACACTTGCACACAAGTGAATCCATTCTAATAGAGATGAGTCTGGCATGGACTTTTTTTTTTTCTTTTTGGTTGGAACCAAGGATTGAACTCAGGACTTGCACTTACCAGGCCTGCACATATTCTACTAGGCCATCTCTCCAGCTCCTGGCATGGACTTTTAATCATGTATGACTCTGCAGATGTCTCTGCTGTGCCTCTGCCACGTGGCAGAGTCTTTCTTCGCCACATCTTAGGCAAGCAGATGATGTATCCTAAAACCAAACATCCTTGTCTTCCTTGAATGAAAGCTTCAGTCTTTCACAATACAAAGGTGACCTCGATTCCTCCTCTTGTAGGAAAAGGGGTGACTTCTTTCCTCTTCTCCCAGCAAATGCCTTTGTAAGTCCCAGGACATGGATCCTGTATTTTGCTTTTCTAGTACACAAGGATACCTCTTAGCACAGGGGCATATCTATTATCATTTTTTCAAGTTATCTTAAGATTGCTTTAATTTCAGGCAAATATTTCAAAATTTAATATGTGTATCATTTTGACTTTTTCAACTTTCTCCTTTTATGAAACTTTTTATACTTTCAAAGCAAAAACTTTAGAATAGCAATAAGTCTCAACTTGCACATCTGTCATAACATCCTGCTTTAATTCTAAATTTTAAATTCTTTTTCAAGGGAAAAATGTTATTGATTTTCCTCTTATTTATATTAAGCAGATTAGAATTTTTATTGCATGGAAAGAATTAGAATACTGGAGAAAAAAATGTAATAACACCAGCCATTTGGATTACAGTATATCACTCCTTAAATATTTAACCCTTCGCATTCTTTTTAGTGGAACTGGACACTTTGTATTTTATACATATGATTGCAACAGCATTTCTCAGATGTTCAAAATTCATTTACATTTTTCATGTGTGATTTTTTAATAATATAGAGTCTATAATTCCTTTGGATCACAATGTAATTGATGAAAAATGCATATGATACAGTATAATTTCCATCTAGAGACAAAACTTAAATTGCCTGAAATATTTGTAATTACTTTGAAAATAGACATAATTCAAAGCTTTGACATACTTTCTTTTGCATTCAATACAGCCAGTAAAATTGATATTGAATATGTTCATATACATGAAGTAAGGGAGATAGTGTAGTGGCACAGCATCTTCCTGGAAAACACTAGGTCCTGATTTTGAATTCCAAGACCAAAAAAGAAGAAAGAAAAAAGAAAGCATCTCATATCCTTTATTAACCCTGTTCGGTAATATACCTCTCACTTTATCTTAATAAACCTTAGCTGTTGATAATGAAGTATTTATATATAAATACCGTAATCATTTCTTCACTATTACTTGGGTCTAACAATGGTACTTCCCAAACTTGGAGTGCCACCGAAGGTACCGTTAATGTGCATTCAAGTCAAAAGCCTGCAGAAGCACATCGCCAGCGCGGTAGCCACGTCATGTTTATTAAGTGAATGAATGAAATAGCGGTAGTAACAACTCAAATATTATGATTTAATGAACCATATTAGTTTTTCACCTAGCTTTCCATGAGGTGCCTTTCACTACTCTAGCCATTCAGAAAGGAATAATAAATCTTCTATGATACTGATACTACAAAGAGCTTGACTATGACAGTTTTTTTATGGCTTTTAACTTTCATTTATTATTGTTCTTCATGTTTGCTTCACCTCTGTGCATGCCTAGCTTTTCTGTAGCTATCAAAGTATAATTGCAAGCATAGTTTTTCAAAGAACATAATGGAAATAAGCACATACTTGTTTTAATTTTCTATATGCTTGAGTTTCATCATTTATATAATTTTAACAATACTTATAGCATTTCCTCATAATGTGTGAAGATTCAGTTGTGCAATATAAGATAATCAGTAGAATTTCTAGAATTCCAGGCATTTAATAGCTATGATCTAGTCAGAGAGAGATGAGGCTGAATCCAGGGCAAGCACTGAGGCTGAAGAGCTGAAAGAGTAATTGAAATGTGTCTCTGTTTCACTTTCAAGGCAAATAACAATTGTCATATAGCCTGTAAAATGAGATGGTGAGTATATTCATGATTACTATGATTTTCTTAGTGTAAAAACAAAAATTAAAATTAAAAATAAGGGACTTGTCTATAGAAAACACTGTTCTCCCTTCACTAAAGAGTTCAAATGTGGGCAGTCTAGGCACCTGCCTGGCAAGCGCAAGGGCTCAGATTCCATCCCTGGTACTGCATGCCATACTGGTTCTAGAACCCCAGACATGCTGTACTGGCCAAGCAAACCAGGTGTGGCGGCTCATGTCTGCGATACCAGCACTGAGGAGGCACACACAGGAGGATCACTATGAGTCCAGGCTGTGTCTTAATACCCTGAGCCAAATACATAAATAAGTGATTAAAAATAATTTAAAAAATATAAGAGTTCAAATGTGGAAGTGGACGAAATAAGTAAAACCTGCGTGGCTTCCTTTCTAGAATATTTTTCTCCAAAGTGTATAATGCTGTTGTTTCATAACAATATATTAACTTATTGCCATGTTTGAGTTTTATCTGTTGCAGTGGTTTCTCTTCATTGGATATTTGTGTGTGTCAGTGCTAAAATCATAAAATTTGTGGTGATATCTAACAAACTGACACACTTACTCAAAATATTGTGATCCATGATACTGGAGCTCTTTTGAAAGGTAGCTTCACAATCTTTAACACAAATAAACGTATTCTAAGCCTCTAATTTGGCAATCACTAGCCCTTTCCATGCATCCAAAAGAGTTGAAATTAGATCGACTCAAAATCCACAGATGGACATGCATAGCAGTTTTCTTTATAATTTTTAAAATGTGGAGGCTAGCAAGATTAGTGTCAGCAGATAGATGGGTAAGGGTATATGCATAGAATGAAATATGATTCACCATAAATCCAATTTTAAAAATACAATATTAACAAAATAAGCATAAAACAAAGTATTATTCAAATAAATGAGCCCTCACATCATCCAGTGTTTGGACAAACCTTAAATGCCTCTGGTTGCATGAAACGGTTAGTGCACAGTTAATATACAGTCTCACTGCATCATTTCAACTGTGTAGTATTTTACACAAGGGAAAGAGGTGATGTGATTGATTACAAGGGAATTTCAAGGCACTTAAATGTACCCTGGTATGAGCTGTCCAAACCTAATGACCATGACATAGCAACACAGGCACACCTCTTACAACCAAAACACCACCAGGATTTGGACGTTGGGGTGTGTGGTGTGAGTGGGTCTAAGGGACATTCAGGGACTCCACTTTCCACCAGGGATTGCTATGAACCTAAAACAGCTTTATAAAGCAGTCAATATGTATATTTTTAAAATATAGGTTATTCCATTTATGTATTTCTTTTCACAACAGCTAGGTTTTTTTTTTTTTTTTTTGGAAATTTAAAGAAAAAAAAATTATTGAAGATCTGAAACACAATTCCTACAAGATTGACTTCCAGAAAACTGTAGCTACACAATTCATTATATCTACCATGTTATAAGGTGCTCTATACAAATACAAAACAAAGAAACAATTCACCATTCTTCAACAGTTTTGCCAGAGATAAGATTTTTAAGGAATAGCTCGCAGGACTCACAAAGGATAGGTCCTGCAAGCACTATTTAGAGAACCAGCACAAATGGATAAATGGGTGGGTGTTCAGTTCCATTCAATGGACGGACCTGTGGCTCAGGGAGTCAGAGCATTTTGTCATGAAGCATTACCACACAGTATAAAAGGGCGCAGTGTCAAGTGAATAGAACCACGAGCATTCAAAAGTGGCTTTGAAACCAGACAGCAAAGCGCCCTGAACCAGGGCTCTGTTGTCCATCACTGAGTACAGTGATAGCAACTTTGAAATGAAAAATAAGAGAGAAGAAAAAAGGAGCTGTAACCCTTTATATTTTCTCTGTTTAAAATCAAACACAACAAACATCAACTCTGTTATACACGAACTCTTCAAAGCACATCATGGGCACAAGCAACAGACAGTCAGAAAAGTGCGGTGACAGAGATGGCAGGTGGACGGGCGTGCAGGTGCGCAGGAGGGGACACTTGGTCACCAGGCAGTCCTCGCCAGACACTCCAGGAAATCTCTGGAATAATTCAGTAATAAGGCAAGGCTCTTCTCACCCTGAGGTGTCTAGGCCACATCGCTCCATCCGGCACAATAGTCCCAGCGGATGCAGGGCTCGCTCAGTTACTAGTCACTCTGCAGAGGAGCTGAGCCCGAGCGCCACGCTGCAGGGTTCTCCTGTCCCTGCTAGGGCCTAGCAGCTCCTTCTTATCTGTGTTTCTGGGAGACAGCTAATAATTGGCATGGTCCCTTATGACCCACATTCTTCTTGGCAGGAAGACACAAGGGGCTTCCTCATGCACCTGGGCCCAGGTTCTCAGCTTCCTCAGCCTGTGCCGGCCGATGACAGCTTTGAGAGCTACTTTTGAACAGCCTACAATATTTTGACAATCAGAAATATTAGAATTTAGGAAGTACTGCATTCATCAAGGATAATTAAAACTTATGAAACCACTGATTAGTTAATGAAATAATTTACAAAATTTATTAGATCACATAAACATGAAACATTGCTCTCATGGTATGAGCTGTCTACCCAGTGCGTGTGAAGCTCGCACCACAACAATAATTTGAGGAATATCTCAGTATGTGAGTTTCATTTTCAATTTTATACTCGTTCAGTTACTCTGATTATTAAGTAGACACATAATTTGCCATTCATTTGGTATTAACAATACTTTTCAAGACCATGTAAATCCTTTAAATTTAAAGACACAATTTTTTTTGTTTTATTTTACTTTTGTTTTTATGTTTTTGGTACATAGGGTCTCACTACGCAGCTCTGAGTCCCCAGCGCTGAGATTACAGGGATGTGCCACCGCGCCGGATCTCAGGGGCCAGCTCAGCAAGCCCAGGCGGCAAGGCTGGTGTGGCATGTGGTACCAGGAGTCCAGCCCTGGTCCTTGTGCTTGCTTAAGCAGGCCCTTAGTCGCCTGAAATATCTCACTGGCCCTAAAGAAACAAGTTTGAGCAACAATAAAATCTGACCAAAGACTGACTACTGAAAAAAAATCGCTTTCATTGACCAGTGGCTCATTATGAAAGCTGGTCATAACATTGCTGCACATTAGCACAAACTAGTGTGAACATCAAGTACTTCTCATCTCTTTTCATCTCCTTAACTATGTAAATCTACTTGGTGTCTGACATGCCAAACTTTGTAATAAAATACAAAGAAGCAGCCTACAAAGTGGCTAAAATCCCTGGGAGAAAAGTAAGTTTGCTTAATAGCATCTATTTTAATCCATCGGAAAATTTAAACATAATGCATATCTCTTCATAAGGTCTATCTTAGAAAAAATAAACTCTGAGATGTTAGGAAAAAGATCCACAATTTTGCTGTATCAAGCATCTCTAATGTTCATGCAAAATAAATATTTGTGGAGTATTTGTGCAACGACAGCATATTTTTATTCGGTTGATCAAGTATCCTGCTGCTACCCATTTACAAATAAAAGATACCTCATTTGAGCAATTATAATTATTCAGTGTTCTGTAATTTTAATCAGTGCTTTTTGGGAAACAATTATGAATGGTTTGCTTATAAACAAAATAATTTTGAATTTATTTATGTAATCCTTCTGAGAACTATTTCACTCTTTTTACCCTTCGTAAATGAAAACTGACAGATAGGTAAATTATCAGCTTAAAATATAGATCTTTATTAGACATATTTCCACAACAATTCAGTTTGTATATTTTTGTCCTTTAATCCATTCATAAATAGAAATATCTGTTGAATATTTAATTGCATTAAGCACATTATAGCATTTGATGATGTCAACATGAAGAGGGTCTTTTCCTCCCAACATGAGCTCATAAACTAAGGGAGTAAAAAGTTAAATTTTAAGTGTCAGAACATTTAAAATACATAAGTGGAGACAATGATTGGCAACTATCATAGTCAAGTGCCTAATTTTGTCATCATCCTTCAAGTACTCTGTGCTATTTAGGAAAGATATTTCAGAAACTAAAACAGTCTAAAAATGAGAAACTCATTCACATAGATCTTCCATAATAGCAATGTGTTCCTTTCTTAGATTTTTTTTCTTTCCAACTACATCATAATGAATAGGTGTGTGAATAATAATCCTTTGCTGGCTCTTGCTGAAGAGGTGTATATGATCCCTTACAATGATATTTTGGGATGCACATGAGTACAAAAAGCATGATTTAAATATGAGTTTTGGGGCTAGGGAGATAGTTCAGTGATATAAGGGCCTACCTGGCAAGCACAGGGTCCAAAGGTCAATCCCTGGTAACACAAAAACAACTTGAGTTTTAAAAAATTCTGATGTTCCTAATAAAGCAGATGATCACAACTAAGCTGATGACAGTCTGTTTTGAAGTCAAAGTAGAATTTAAATGATGCTTTCTGGATTCAAGCTTTCTATTTTTCTTCAATAAATGAAAATAGTATTATTAGTATTCCAAATTTAAAAGCTAATCTAGCATTAAAACTCAAACCCAAACAAAATTTTAGAGTTCAGATGGGTAAAATCCTCTATGGTGAAAGGGTTTAAAATTCCTAACAGGGACTGGCCATGGTGGCCCACGTCTGAAATCCCAGCACTGGGGAGGCTGAAAACAGGAGGATCACTACAAGTCTGAGTTGTGTAGTGAGACCCTGTACCAAATATCTTAAAAAAAGAATAATAGTAAAACAAGAGATAAATACAATTCCTAATGGGGCTGGGGAGATATCTCAGAAGTCTAAGCACCTACCTGACAAGTGCAGGGACCCAGGTCTGGTCCCCAGTACCACATGCTATGCTGGATCACTATAAGTCCAAGCTGCATCGCAAGACCTTGAACTAAATAAATAAATTTTAATAAAATAAAATTCCTGACAAGTAGTATATGTGACTTAAGTAATTGAATTAATATTAACTTATATATATTTAATATTAGTTTGATACATAAGACATTTATTACTGAAAAACACACCATAGCTACAAAGTGTGCCTCCTATTCATTTCCTACTGAGCAGTACTGCAGAGGAAAATCTTGTAGTTAAGCAGAACAATGAGAACATACAGTCTTAAACCCATGTGGTTCCTCAATGCCTTCTGATAGCTTCCAAACTATCGCTGATTAGCTCTTCTCTGCTAATCAAATCTTCAATTTCAAAACAGTTCTGCTGTTTTTAATCCTTTTATTATGTCACTAGGTTTATATAATTATCAGAAATGACCTCACTTTCAGGCTTATAGTGGGAACAGAGTCTATTGTATGTATGCACAAACTTTGTTATCCATTGAAGTTGCTGTATCTGCCAAAAAGAATACGAATCATATTGTAAACATTTTGGGTATTCTAATCATTTGGCTTCTATTCTCGTCAGTCCCTTAGGTTTTCCATAGAAGTGGGCAACTCGGAGTATTGGCACCAAATGGTTTCTTTCCTCACGCTTCAGCGCTCTCAGATATCCAACTCCACGAGTGGCTGCTTGTCTTCCCCACTGGTCCTCTTTCATGAGCATTTATTCTCAGCCCTCTAAGCCTTTCTTCCCTCTTCCTTTCATTCTCAAACACCTCTCTTTTGATCCACGACTCTCTTTTTTCTCTCCTCCATTCACCCACAGATCTTTAGTGATAATGCTTCACAGAAATATGTCTCATTTACCATTATTTTTTTCTCTCAGTAATCATATATTAATCAGTTCTAATGAGACCCTAACCTGCAGGCTAAAATTGTCATACTAAGTAATAGCAGCAGTAAATAAACTTCTCTCCTCTCACAGGTTTCATTCTTTTGTAAGAGTCGCACTGAGTATCTCAGTGGTAAGAACAAGCAATAACTGCAGGGATAAAGGAGTAGCAGGAGGGCTGCTGGAAGCGTTTTTTGACAAAGAAATGTGAACAGTAATGGGGGAATGCTCATGTGGAAATCAGATGGAGAACGAGGCCCAGTTTAGGCAAACATTGCAACAAATGTCTTCAGGCTGAACTGTGTTCGCTGTGAAATATGTTTTGTCTTTACTGCCACCCTCCAAGTCCCCTTAAAATGCTCACTAAAACTACAAAGCAAGTGCAGTAAAATGCTGTTGAATGCCAGCTCCCTGAAAGTGTGGCCTGTCAGAACGCAAAGCAGTCTATTTTTTCTGTGGTAAGAGAAAGCACTTATTTGACCAAAATTGCACAGAGTTTCAGAGTGGAGAAGCCAGGGTCAGGCTATTTTATGAGACATTCTTATTTCAGGCTGGTCTGTCACTCCAGAAGCTTGATTAGGTTTGGTGAAGGACAATAATATGGGACGTAGGAGAGATGTGGCGAGGGCTAATCGTCTGATAGTTGAGGTGCAGGGAAGACAAGAATATAGGCACATTGAAATGTTTTCCTGAGAGTTTTCAGAAATGAGCCATGCTACAATGCTCTCTACTCAAAAGTTGATTTTTGTTTAAGTTTATTTTTGTGGAGGTTTCTGATCTACAAAGCTATTTGTTACTTTTAGCTTTCCAGGCAAGAAACTTAATGTGGGTTGATTCAGTGAGCAGATTAATAGGTTTTTTTTTTTTTTTTTTTTTTTTTTTTTTTTTTTTTTTTTTTTTTTTTTTTTTTTTTTTTTTTTTTTTTTTTTTTTTTTTTTTTTTTTTTTTTTTTTTTTTTTTTTTTTTTTTTTTTTTTTTTGTGGAGACTCATTTGTGAAGGTCATATGAATATTGTAGGCATGTATTGCCTGAAGTGAGAGCACAAGTGCTAGGGTGCTGTGTCTCCTGGTCCCCATTATTCAGAGCTGAATGTAGGGTCAAACTCGCTCTTCATTGCCACATAAGATGCCATGATCTCCAGGACTGACGGCTTCGTCTTCCATGTGTATAGGGTTTCTTTTCCCATTTCTGTTGTAGAATGAGCATGTTTTGAATAAACTCATGAAAACAATTTGGCCCAGCAGTATTTGGAGTTGAGAACACATATTTAAAAACATGGTAACAAAAATACTGAGAGGAGAATGATTGTAAAAATCTGTCATTCATTTTAGGCAGGATTTAATTATGCCCACTTTAAGTGAAGAAATCAGATCTTGTCCCTAAGATGAATAGCCCACAAGAAAAAGTGTTGTGTTATTGACAGATTGTTCAGTTTCATTGTTGTTTGTTGGATAGCCAGACCCGTTGGTAATAATAAAGTTTCCCTTCAGTATCTATCAAGACACAAACACCATTCTTTCTCTGAAGCAGCACGTGTTCCCATCTGTGAGGATAACACCATCTCTAAAGCAAGTCTATGACCAAATACTACAGATGGATTTCAAGAGCGAGCCAGGCAGTGTTCTGAAGGCTCACCTTTCCTACACATGCTTGTGAATACAAGTGTTTTTGTGATTTCTGGACCTCTGACAAAACATGGAATGAAGTGTCTTGAAAGCAAAAATACCCAATTACATCTTGAATGGTACAGAGTTTGGATCTCAAATTCAGCCATCCCTCCACATTTTGTTTCTCAGTTATATGAAAACCTTCTTTAGGCAAGAAAAGGTAGCAGGACAATGTAGATCATGAGTGAGGGCAGATCAGAAACAGTCTGAAGCCAAGAAACAGCTTTGTAATGAGAGGGAATACATGTTCAGTTTTCTAGAAGAAGCAAATAGGCTTTGGGGCTACAAATCTATACCTGCTATTGAAGTCACCAATAACCTGGTTTAAGGCAAAAATACTCCTGCAGAGATGGCAGAAAGCATCACAGGGCTTTGCAACAAGTCTTTAGGGTTGGTCCTGTGCCAGACTGTACAGGTTCTGCTGTTAGATCAATGGGTCCATGTAAAGAGAAGAGCATGGAGCTTTTAAGGTTTATGAAGTCACTACAGCTACCACGCACACAATCTGTTTCTTAGCTCTCTCTCAATTTCTATTTCTGTGAGAATTTCATTACAATTGCTGGTTGTCTCAAAAGCATCTTAAATAGTAATTTAATAAGGCTTGGAACTTCTTTTTCTATAGATAACATGAAAAAATGTGTTAGATTTCTAGTTCTACTCATATTGTTGTTCATCAAAAATATCACTTGTCAGGGGAGTCCTAATACCCGGGAAACCAGAAAATTCATTTAAAAAAATGTGCTACTCTCTCCTGATCAGCTGTTTTGAAACTCTGTCTTATTATTATTTTTCCCTTAAATAATGTATTACCATGAAGAGAAGATGTATCATCTGATAAGAACACATGCAGTAGGATGGTGTGCTCTTCTAATTTCAGCTACTTTGAAGTTTGGGCAAGAGGATGAAGAGTTTAAAGTTGGCCTAGGGGGCCAGGGAGATGGAGCAGTGGAATAAATGCTTCCCTGGCAAGTGCAAGGGCCTGAGTTCAAACCCTGGTTCTGAAAAAAAGTCAGCCTAGGCAATGAACTGAGGCCTATTCAATATCTAAACATAAACTAATAGCATGTAAACATCATTTGAAACAAGATGGAGGATATGGACTTAAACAGTAAATAAAGATACTTTCCATGTATAGGGAAAGTGTAAGAATATTTGGGAGAATAAAAAACAAATGAATACAAATTAAACTTATTATCTGGACTAGTGTTCTATGGATCATGGACAGAATCTATCTACAATTATTGTAGTGGTCTAGCTGACTGATAATTGTTATTGAGTAGAAGCTTTCTGGTCAATATTATTTATAATCAGCCATCCTGGAAGCTTCACTGGAACTGAGAAAAGCCCTAGAAAGAACAATTTAAGACTACCAAAAACTGAAGACAAGTAGACCCAGGGGTGGTAACTTGGTGCTCTCTG
The DNA here is from genome assembly GCA_004027165.1 of Ctenomys sociabilis. NCBI lineage: Eukaryota > Metazoa > Chordata > Mammalia > Rodentia > Ctenomyidae > Ctenomys > Ctenomys sociabilis. The sequence continues at coordinate 2,168 of PVKA01041419.1, read as the reverse complement.
AGGTGTCCAATTCAGTTTTCTATGGATTTAATTTAGAGGAAGGTACTTTTTGTAGTACACAGTGGAAACTTTATCTCTTCCTAAGAAGACTTCTCTGTCCTTCACAGACAAGTTGTTAAAGATGATGGAATGGCAAAATCATGTTAATTATTACAGCTAAAATGTGTTGGGAGCCAGATCAGAATGGCGCCGACTCCTCCTCCCCCCGCCCTTCCTGTTTCTAAGATGGCGCCCATATCCTGCTTCCTGAGTCTTGCTGTTGAGCCTAACTTTACCTTGTTTGGGTATGATCTGCCACTGCTCTCTGGGGGCCTATCATTTGTATCCGCATAGCGCCCTCCGATTGGGTTATAAACAATATAAAAGACTGCTGTATAGGGAAGTTGGACATGCTTGCACAATAGGAGCCGCGGATAGCGGACGCATGTAGAGGCTTGCATCACACTCGATAAAGGCTTGCTGAACCCGGTTGCTGAGTGTCTGAGCGTCTTCTTCCATGGGATGGGGGTGGCGACGGACAACTTGGTGGCCCGTATGGGGACCCTCATTCGGCGGGCTCCGTTGGTCGAGTGGATGAGTGGTACGTACCTTTAGGTAAGCGGTGGCTTAACCTGGCCCTGGGTGGACGCACCTTAAGGGAACCCCCGTGTCTCCGCCGTAGAGGAGACATTTCTGCCTGAAAAAGAAAGCGTGCCCAGCAGGCTACTGCGCCAATCGGGTTTCTTCCCTTTTCCTTTCTTTTTATCCTCGCTATGGGTAATACTCATGGCTCCTCACTTGCACTTTCCCTCCGCATGTTGCTGAGATCTCGGGGGCTACGGTTAGATAGAAAGACCGTGACCTCCTTCCTTAAACACCTAGATATTATAGCTCCTTGGTTCTGGCACACTGGTTCACTTACCCTGCCTTCATGGGAGAAGTTGGGCCGCGACATTCAGTTCGCGGAGGAAGAGGGCGATATTGATCCTATGGTTCGTCCTATCTGGGAGATGATCAGGGCCTGTTTAAAGACAGAGGGTGCCCCCGAGGCTCAGCCTGAGCCAGGGGAAGCACGGCGTGCCCTAGAAAAGGCCAGGTCCGAAAGCTCGAGGGATGGCTCACGGCACCCCTCGGGGTCGGACTCGTCTGATTTGGACAGTGCTGACCCTGACCAGAAGACACGTGCGGTGCCTAAAGGGAGAAAAAAAGAGAAGGAGCGCAGCAACCCATATGGGGCGCTGCGCCACGACCTACAGGAAATGAGTGGTGATGAGGAAGCGGATGCTCCTGAGAGGGGGGCGGGCCCAGAACCCACGGCCCCACCCTGGGAGCCACCTCTGGGGGAAGGGAGACCTAGAGGCCCATCCCTTTGGGGGCCGCCTCCTCCCTTCCCCGGGCATGCGGCATTTCCGGAACGCTGCCCCTCCCAGGGCCGCTCCTTTCATGGTCGCCTGTGGGACATGGCACGCCGGGGCATGTCATATGACCACCCTGAGCGTGGTCCTTTTGGGTTTTTCCCTGTGCTCCAGGACGGGGCGGGAGACTCATATTACCAGCCTCTAGACATGAAACTGCTTAAAAATTTAAAGGATGCAGTTGCCGCTTATGGCCCCAATGCCCCCTTTACTCAGGCGCTATTGGAAAACATAGGAGGTAACAAACTGACACCTCATGACTGGTTACAGCTTGCTAAAGCCTGCCTGTCTCTGGGCCAATTTATGGATTGGAAAGCCTGGAATGATGAATATTGCAATGAACAGGCTGAGAGGAACGCCAGGGATCGTAACCAGCAGTGGAATAAGGATATGCTTTTAGGGCAAGGAGCCCACGTGGAACACACCACATGCCTAACAAAGATTGTCCAGGGAACGACAGAGCCCTTTTCGGATTTTGTAGCCCTAATGCTTGACGCCGCGGGTAAGATTTTTCCCGATGCAACCGTGGCGGAACTGCTCATTAAGCAATTGGTTTTTGAACAATGCACCCGGGCCTGTCGCTCGGCGATAGCTCCTCATAGACATAAAAATTTAGAGACCTGGCTCAAACTGTGCAGGGAGGTGGGAGGCCCCCTCTCTAATGCGGGGGTGGCTGCTTTAGTGTCTGCCGCTATCAGCGGTCAGAGCGGCCGTGCCACATCAACCCCCAAAATCACCAAAGGTAAATGTTTTGGGTGCGGACAACCCGGTCAT
>PVKA01041418.1:0-18100 GCA_004027165.1 Ctenomys sociabilis | reverse complement strand
TACAGGTACATACTACCACACTTGGCTGATGAATCTGGTTTTATTTATTTATTTTTTTTAAGGAAGGATCTATAGGGTGTTCAGGGTCTCACTACTAGGTGGATCTTGGAGTGATCCAACTGTTTACAGCCTCCCAAGGGCTGGGATTATAGGCACACACCACTATGCCCAGTCTCAATTGCTGTCTCATCATGCCCTGGGGGTGGGGCCAGCATGGCAGAGCTGGGGATGAAACCCCCAGCCCCGTGCCTACTTGCAGGCACTTCAATATGCTGAGCTATTTGGCCGGCCCTTGAATCTGTTTATTTATTTGATTAGTAGAGCAGTTTCAATAATTAATATTTTGTACATGTTATCTTTTTATCCATAGTGCAAGATACAGACAGGACATCTTGTCCAAACACTATTAGTATAAATCTTTCTTCTCCTTGATTTAAGCAAAAGTAGGTGTGTATCTATCCTAATTATACTGTATATACAGATACAGAATCCTTTGTTGAATCCGGTTTTAAAAGCCATAATTAAATTAAGTCAGGCTAAATGATTTTAACTTCATTTAGTAAGCAAGACTTTTTGGATTCATAGAAGAGAAAATAAGTATTTTGCAACTTTGGGGAGATTCAAAAATATTTCAAAGTAAGTAAGCCAGGAATAGGTGGATCAGTTATTCACTAAGATTAAGATGAAGGGAATGAGGGCCGGTGAGGTAGTTCAGCAGTTTAGCCTGCTTATGCTAGTTCAGGGACAGGAGTTCAGTCCCTTAGTCCCACCCCTGGGGCCCACCACCGAGTCCAGGAGTAGTGATGTACACCTGTAATCCCAGCGCTGGGGAGGCTGGAAACAGGAGGATCCCTCCAAGTCTGAGCTGTGTAGTGAGACCCTGTACCAAGTCCATTAGAAAAAAAATAGATGAGGTATGAGAACGGAGTTATAAGGGATATGAGGACAATCAGTAAGGTCTCTGGTTTGGATGGGAGAAGCAAAAAGTAGTAAAAAGCAGTCTAGCATTGGCAATAAATAAACTGAGGATGGCATGAAGGATATTTGGACTGGCTCCCTTTTTGGTTGTTTTTATTTTCATTAGTTCATGTGTATAGTACAAATGAAGGCATCATAGAGAGTTAGTACCTAACATATCTTTTTTTTTTTTGCAAACTGCTCGCCCCAATCCCTTGGTCTGGCCTGTATTTTTTGGTTGGGGTATGGGGTGAGTGGTGAAGTTAAAACATTGAGGGGATTGGGGACACAGCTCTGCACAGCTACTACCTGGCAAGTGTGTGGTCCTAAGTTCAGTTCCTGAAACCAAAATAGAAAACTTTGTGGGAGAATGAAATTCAGTGTTGGCCATATATAAGTGTTGCTAGAATATAAAAAGAATAAACTGGGTGAAGTGGTGGACACCTATGACCTCAGCAGGAATGAGGATGAGGCAGGAAGATTGCTGCAAGTTTGAGGCCAGCCTGAGCTATGTAGTTTGCTCAAGGCCAGTCTGAACTGCAGAGTGAGACTCTTGTCTCAGAAAAAAGAAGATATAGGAAACAGAATAAGACATAGACATTTCTTTAAAGGTGCTCCAAGGGATACCACATGAAAGCAGAAAAGGTGGAAGATTTATATGATCTGAAGAGAAACCAGAGTATAAACTGAATTTATTTATTTATTTTTTGTGTGGAACCAGGGATTGAACTCAGGCCCTTGTGCTTACCAGTCAAGTGCTTATTCTATTGAGCTGTCTCCCTGGCCCCTGTGAAAGCAGAAAAGGAAGAGTTTGTGCAGAGAACAGTATGCTTCCAAAAGTGGGTGGCAAGGAGCTTATGATGATCTTTCCCTTCTTTCTGTATTCCCTTCCCGAATCTTGGTATCTAGTGACCATTTCTTTTCTTTTCAATAGGATCTACCGCTACCAATCTCATGACTATGCCTTCAGCAGTGTAGAGAAATTGCTACATGCTGTGGGTGGTGATGACTTCCTCCGACTGCTTAACCACACACTTCATGAAACCTTACAGAAAGCAGGCTTCTCTGAGAAGTTCCTCAATGAAATGGTTACTCCTATCATGAAGGTCAATTATGGCCAAAGCACAAACCTCAGTGCCTTTGTAGGTGAGCTAGGGAAGGTACTGTCATCAACGTTGGTTCAAAAAAGGACATAGATGATGATTCAGTGGATCTGGACTGGGCCAGAGGTTGGGGAAAGCTGTCTTTCTCCAAATCTCAGACATTAGTAGCACCGTGTGTTTGTAGGTATACGTTTTTCAGGGCAGGGTTTTTAGCTGGGCAAGATTTGGGCCAAAGGCTCATTTGGCAGTGTCTGGAAACATCTGGAGCAAAACTGATTGTGAGAGGAAAGTGGGGTTTGAGCCTCTGAAATCAGAATTAAAACATTTTTTTCTCCTGCTAACAGGGGCAGTGTCAATGACAGGTGCTGATTCTGGCCTTTGGGCAGTAGAAGGTGGCAATAAAGTTGTTTGCTCAGGGCTTCTTAAGGCTTCCAAAGGTAATCTTATATCTGGCTCAGTAATGTCTATAGAGGAGAAAACAAGGACCAAGTTGACAGGTGAGTTTGAGTTCTTTTTTTCCTAAGTACCCCAGTGGAAAATGATCATATGTGAAAAAAAAACTTTCATCTTAGAATCTCTCTCATGTTTAAGATGAGGAAGTGTTACATGTTCCATATGTTGTGCCATGTAGAAATATTTTCAAGTGTGCCCAAGTATAGTGGTATGACTGGATTTAAAAAAGTCTCATCCACAAAAGTAAAAATTCTACATTTTATACTTATTGGAACTCTGAATAGGAAATTGTCCTCACTGTACTAAAATTGCAGAGAACAGTTATCTTTTTTTTTTTTTTGGCAGTACCAGGGATTGAACTCAGGGCCTTATGCTTGCCAGGCAGGCACTTATGCTCCTGATCTATCTCCCCAGCCCCAGTTACCTTTTTTAAAACCTTGTATTTATTTATCTTATGCTTATTCTCATGTCTTAAGTTTTTGTTTCTTCAGCTTCTCTGAGGATGTCTTTGAGGATTTCTCTGTATTTCTCTCCTCTGAACTAGGAACAGTTTGTTCCCTTTCAGTCAGGGTCAGCTCCCTGTAGCAGGGGGAGCTCATGTATGGGTTAATCTGGCCATGAGCTGTGCAAATAAATGCACTGGTGCATCTTGGGTATTTTGTTCATCTGGATCTGGTAAGAGAATCTGTGTTTAAATCTGCAAGTTGAGCATTATTCTCTTCATTTTTAAACCATTGTACCAGTGGAGTGGCACACATTGGGGGCAGGGCTAGCACAGCATGTATTGCTGGGGGTTGAATAGTGGTTCCTTTGCACTTGCCTGAGCTTGCCTAAGCAAGCACTTTAGACCTCTGAGCTATCTTGATGGCCCCACATTGCTTTTTTTTGTATTTTAGGGAAGAGTCTACAGGGTGTTCAGGGTCTCACTACTAGGTTGGACTCATAGTGATTCTCCTGTTTAAAGCCTCCCAAGTGCTGGGATTGTAGGTGTGTGCCCCCACAACTGGCAAGATTTCTAGAAGGTATCAAGTGTAATATTAGAAATACTAATAAAATGTATATTTTATTCCCATTAGGAAATCCTACCAAGATGTATGAAGTGGTCTACCAAACTGGATCTGAGATCGTTTCCGACTTTTATGACATGGTCTTGGTGGCTACTCCATTGAATCAGAAAATGTCTAACATAACTTTCCTCAACTTTGATCCTCCAATTGAGGAATTTGATCAGTTCTACCAACAAATAGTGACAACTCTTATTAAGGGAGAATTGAATTCAACTGTGTTTAGCTCTAGAGCCCCAGATCAGTTTGGCCTCTCTACAGTGTTGGTCACTGATAATTCAGATTTGTTCATTAACAGCATTGGTATTGTATCCCCTGTAAAAGAGGAAAACCGCCGATCATCAGCAGATGGAAAATATGTTTGGAAGATATTTTCCCCAGATGTTCTTAGCAAACAGCAGATTATGAAATACTTTTTGTCATATGATTATGCAGTGAAGAAGGCCTGGCGTGCATATCCTTTTTATAAGCCCCCGCAGAAATGTCCCCCCATCATACTTCATGACCGGCTGTATTATGTCAATGGGATAGAGTTTGCTGCAAGTGCCATGGAAATGAGTGCCATTGCAGGCTACAATGCTGCTCTCCTCGCCTATCACCGCTGGAATGGGAATATAGATATGATTGACCAAGATGGCCTGTATGAGAAACTTAAAACAGAGCTGTGAAGTAACACTCCCTTTTTCCCCTCCTTGTTCCCTTGAATATCACCTGCAGAAAATTACTGAATCTCAGCAGAGATGATTTTGAATATTTTGCTATTATTGTCATTTAATTAAGTAACCCTTATGGGTCATAAAGAAATGCAAGGTTCAATGGATAACTTGCACATTAGGACATCTCCACCTCCAGAAATTCTTAACCTGCTCTTTCAATATCCATCTGCAGTGTTTCCCAACTTGTCTAATCACAGCAATTACCTGGAGCTTGTTAAAACACCTGGGCACACACCTGTACTCAGCACTCAGGAGGCTGAAGTATGAGGATCATTGATATTTCAAGGCCAGCCTGAAGTACCTAGTGAGACCATGTCTCAAAAACAACAGTAACAAAATATACAGAAAACCCAAACTTACGTATTCTCACTTCTCTTGAGATTCTGATTCAATAGGTTTGAAGTGGATCAAAATTGTATAGCTGGGCCAGATGAACTCTTGGGGACTGGCTCATTTGAGTTTCACATTTGGATATGATCTTTATTCAGATAAAACTACTTTAGAAGTTGATGTTTTGAGGCTGGCTCTTAGCCTTGTGCACCGTTTGACCCGGTATACCCATGTTTCATCTTGGACTTTGAGGATGTTATTTTTTTTATTTGCCACTTTTATTAGGGAAAAATTCAGAAGTCTTAATGGGCGAAATCTTAAGATTTTATTCAAAGATCTCTGGGAAAATGGAAAGCAAATATGGGCTAATGAATTAAGAAATTGACTTTCTCCTATTAAGCCTTCCCCTGAGGAACTTTAAAAATTAATAGGCCCATGCAAGTAGAGATTGGGATTGAATAGTTTAAGAATATGAATTTAGGGGCCGGAGAGATGGCTCAGTGGAATAAGCACTTCCCTGGCAAGTGCAAGGGCTTGAGTTCAATCCCCGGTCCTGAAAAAAAAAGAATATGAACTTGGTATTATCGCTTTCTTAGCGTTCTAGTGTGTAGCCAGTTAAGAGACTCTGGAGTAGGGGTAAAGTATCTGCAAAGGGCTTTCAGTGCCTTAGAAGTCCTAAGAAACCCAAACCATTATGAAAGCAGATCTATTTCACAAGGAACAATACTCAGGGAGAACTTTCCAGTAATCTTCATAAGAAGCACTGATTGTCTAAATAGCAGAGGCAAGGTCTCTAGCCTGGGAGTAGCTGGCAGGATATACCAACTGTGGTTAAATCCAAGATGTTTGGAGTGCTAAATACATCAGCAACTGTAGTATTTGAGTTTGAAGGTGGTTGCTGAAGTCAAACTTGCCTGCACATTGGAATCAGTTGAAGTACTCAGAGCTTCCCTTATGCAGCCAAACTTGAGAAAACCAGTTCTGTTTGCCATACAAAGGTCATGATCAACCATCATAGCACTGATGCAAAGAACAGTTAAATCTTAAATTCTGACAGTAACTGCATTAGGTTAACTTGCACTGTCACTTGAAGATTCCTTTATCAGATTATGTTAGTAGTTACTTTAGGAGGACAATGACTCAATAAAAATTTCTTCCCTAGTCCAGTTGTGACTATTACATAATATACTGATAGAACTGCCAAGATATATTTGATAGAGGCAGGAATTAAATTCATGATTTATCAGAGGGTTAGCTCTTTAACAGATGTGTGAAGTATTTATGTATTTTTTTCCTTTTGTGGTTTTTTTTTAATGACAATTTGTAGACTAACGCGTTATATATGCTACAGCATTCCCTCTTTTCTGAGGGGGGAAATGTTCCTGTACTCCCAGGGGTTGGCTGAAACTGGACAGTGCTGAACCCCTTATGTACTGTTTCTTACAATACATAAATACTTGTGAGAAAGTTTAATTTATAAAGTAGTCACAGCCAGAGATTAACAGTATCTGGTCATAACAAAGACCGTAATATAATGTATTTAATTTTTGTTTTCTAGCATTTTCTGTTCAATATTTCTAGACCATGGTTGGTTTGGTAACTGAAGTTATGGGAAGCCAAACTAGATAGGAAGGACTACTGTAAATATTGGTAAATACTAATGAAATGCTTTAGTTTCTACCATTTGTACTTGTTTTGCAATGGGATATATTTTTACTTATAAAAACACCAACTTAAAGTGTTGCTGATCTTACATCAGACCTATTCTGATTCAGTTTTCCATCAGGGTATCTGAAATTGCTTGCTTAAAACCCAGTTTATTAGTCATCAGACATTAGTAATTTGAAAGTAACTACAGTATTACAAATCCTTTTGTCTAAAAAAGGGGAGAAAAATGTTAGCACCTTCTACTCCAGGCATTTTGGGTAGTTTTAACTGCAGCATTAAAGAACAATCTTACGAGAGGAAGAATACAGTGATGCAAGGGCCAAGCGAGAGCCAGCATTACTCATGTTCCAGGTAAGTATGATTATTAAAATGATTATTAAAACATTGCTGGGTACCACCCTGATATTTGTTACTTAACAGGCTTATAGTGGCATATAAAAACTTGCATTTTGGGCTGGGAATATAGCTCAGTGGCACAATGCATGCCTGGCAACTGAGAGCTCCTTTGTATAATTCCGGCATTTAAGAGAACAAAAAAAAGCCTTGTATTTCTACCAAGTTCCCAGGTGATGCTACTGTTCTAGGAACTACACTCGGGCAAGCCAACATCTGTGAAGATTTAGAGATGCTAAATAATGGAATAAAAATGTATTGGACTTAAAATGTCAATTGTTGTAATCAGTGTCATTCCTGTTTGGCTATAAACATTTTCTGTGAACAAGAAATACTATATACATTATTGTTTTAGGGTTTTTGTGTGTGGAACTGGGGAGGGTTTTTTTTGTGTGTGTGTGTGTGTGTGTGGAACTGGGGATTGAACTCAGGCCCTTCAGCTTGCTAGGGAAGCACTTATTCCACTGAGCCATTTCCCTGACCCTATTGTTCTTAAAAGAACCTTATAAGCTCACCTGTGTATACACCATTTTCCAGTTTTAAATTGAATAGATGTGCAGGGTCTTACCAGATCATAAAGAGGACAGCTGCTAACGATTCACTTTGAATATTAGAGTGAGGTTCCTATTACAACCATGGGTAACATCTCATTTGAGCTTGAGCTAAAAACAAAATCCATAAACTAGATGAGCATCCTTTCAGCTACATTCTCATTACTCAGTTATAATATGCTGTTTTTCTAAAATTGTTCCAATTCTTGAAAAATTTCCTGATTGTTAAAACAACTGTCATTACTTCTACATTTCTGTTGTGATACCTTATGAGTATCAGTGTATAGTGAAATACTCTTAAAACCTTGATGCCACAAGTGGAAAATTTCACACATCCTCATAGAACTTCAGTAAAAATACTCAGACTATGGATAAGGTGTAGATAAAATAGTAATTTCACTTTTAGGACTTGGTTCCATAACTGAGGTTATTTTAAGAGTATATAAATATCCTGAAATTTAAAACATTTCTAGTCCATAGAATGCTGGATCCAAGATGGATAGCCTTAGAAGTCATACATCAGGGAGTGGGGGAGATAGCTTAGCGGTGTAAGCACCTGCATGGCAAGTAGAAGGAAGGTCTTGAATTCAATCCTTGCTACCAAAAATAAAACCAAACAAAAGTCCCAGATAAAAATTAGTTATTTCAGAAGAAATTCACTTAGGTTGCATCTTTTTTTTTCCTACAGTGGGGATCAAACTGAATGATACTCTACTACTGAGCTAAATCCCCAGAGTTTGTTCAGGTAGGGTCTTCTTCCTCAGACTCCCAAGTATTGAGATTATGTGTATGCCCTCATATGCCTGATTGAACAAAATTTTTTTGGCAGAACCAGGGATCGAACTCAGGTGCTTGTGCTTGCCTGGGAAGCGTTTATTCCACTGAGCCATTTTCCTGGCCACGAACTCAAATTTTCAATCATCCTTCACCAGTCTCCTAAATAACTTTACACACATGTACCATCACATTTGGTTTGCAAGTTATTTCTCTGTTCAGTGTTGAAAGTTGGAGAAGATATATCCTTGTTGTTTCAATTTAGTAAGATTCTTCCAATGTATAAAGCCTCAATGTAAATTCCCCCTTTTTGGAGATAGGGTCTCCTTTGTAATTCATGCTGGTCTCAAATTTCAGATCCCTGCTGCCTCAGCTTTTGGGAGTGCTGGGATTACAGAAGTGCTGTACCTTGTCTGGCTGCACAAAACCTTTGAAATCCATCTCACCAAGAAAATTCATTAATAGCTCATATTCTATTTCTTTTTTTTCCCTCCTTTGTATTGTGGTTTACAGGCGTGCGTCACTATGCCCGGGCTGCAGGCAGGGCCGGCGCACCTGCATGTGGGGCCAGTGTGGCATGGGGAACCAGGAATTGAACCCTGGTCCCTGTGTTTACCTAAGCAAGCGCTTAGTCTACGGAGCTATACCACCGGCCCTTCATATTCTATTTTTGTACTGAATATCTGAGGAAGCACTTCTATCACAAGAGTTTATTTAACAAAAATTTAATATATGAAAATGTGTATGAGCCAATCTCCAGTCAGTGAAAGTAGTGCTTGCCCGAGGGGTGTGAATTTTTCTGCTGAGCAGTCATTATTTAAACTCGTTCCAAGGCTTCCAACATGATGATACTATTTCCTCGTATTACCTAGGAAAAAGTAAACAGACATATCAATGATTACATAATTTTCACCAAATCATTGATTCTTTAATATTACACAACAGAATGAGGCTTTTTTCAAACCATATCGGCACCAATAAATAGTTTAATCACAGCAGGAAGCCACTAATTTCTTTAGAAGACATAGCATGTATATTGAAGGCCAATAATTAACTTTCAGATGCTGAGTCACTGTGACTGTTCTCCTTTTTAAATGGCAGGATTTGGGCTTGGTCTAAGCATGTCCTTGTAAGTGCAAGGACCTGGGTTTGATTCCCAGTACTGAATGCCATGCTGGCCCTGTGTCATACCAGCCACCAAAACTGGGCATGGTGGTGCATGCCTGTAATCCCAGTGCTGGGAAAGCTGAGACAGGAGGATCACTACAAGTCTGGGCTGCAAAGTGAGACCCTGTACCAAAAAAAAAGGTAAGACTCACACATGCTTATCATATCCTTGGCAGCTCTAAAAAATGATGGGAAAAATAGGTACAGTAAAATATGCCAGTTTGGGGGTGTAAAGTCATTTAGGGAATAAATCAGGAAGGAAACTGTAGAAAGGCCATATGACAGACAATGTTGTAACTGTGCCTAGGAAATGAGGTAGAAATTGGTCAAGCTGTCAAACTGTAGACAGAACTAAGGTGAAGATAAAGTAGAAGAATAAATCTAATTTGAATGCAATGAAAAAGTCATAAAGGGAAGTAAAAAGCAAAGGTAACTGACATCACACTTTAGAGGGCTTTGAATACTAACCAATGTAAGGAGCACCACGAAACCAGCAATTTGTTAAGATAAAAGCTACATTTGAGGGAAAGGCAGTAACCATCCTGGCAACTGAAAAAAATCAGTTTGAATGTGATGGTGCTTAAGAGATAGGAAGAGTTATAAAAAAGGGCCCAAGGAGTACAGTGCTTGGCTTGGTAGATAAGCTCTAAGTGAAAACACTCAGAAACATTTGTGAGAATGCAGGTGAGAATTCACAAGGAGAAAAATAAGTGAACCTAGAAGGCATGGGGACTGTGAACTGTGTATCACAATTACCTGGATAGTGAAGGGCACAAAGGGAATAATTTGAAATGTTTATTATTAGAATGTTTATTATTATTATTAGAAACACACATTCTGAATAAGACTCAAATGAAGCTATGCTTGTAGCCAACTATATTAAAGCAGTTAGAATTTGTTCTTTTTGCCTATAATCCCAGCACTTGGGAGGCTGAAGCAGGAGGATTGTTGTGAGTTCGAGACCAGCCTGAGCTGCAAAAGAGAGCTTAAAGCAGCCTGAACTGCACAGTGAGACCCTGTCTCAAAAAGACAAAAAAAAAAAAAAAGAATTTGTTCTTTTTCCCTGTCACTGCAGGTAGCTTTAATTATACACACAGAATACCATCTCACTGAAATGTAAATTCTAGGAGAGCAGCATAGTACACTAGAAAAGTCCAGGTTAACTAAGTACACAAAGTAAAGTAACTGCCTGATCTGTACTGGGCAGATTAGAAATGTTGCACAAATTATCAACATCTTGAGTTACCCTATACCTCCTGCATAAGAAACTGCATATTAACAAGATATGCTGCAGATTTATATACGCATTATCTAAAAACTGTAACAATAATGGTCGGACAAAAGACTCTCTTACATAATACAGTAAAGCTCAAAATGATTTCCTCCTGCTGGGTGTGGTGACACAAGCCTGTAATCCCAGGACTCAGAAGGGTGAAGCAGGAGAATCTCCATGAGCTCAAGCCCAGCCTAACCTACTGTGGTACCTCAGATCACAAACTCAATTCTTTCCATGATTCTGGTCCCAAACCAAATCAAATTTCTGTATCAAGATCAACATTGAATCAAATCACTGAATTTGATTTGGTTCTCATCCAACTTGGTTTTGTGACCAGAATGGCGGAAACAATAAAGTCTGAGAACAAAGGTGCCACTTTAGATAGCAAGAAAAAAATGATTTCCATAAGTGATTTCAAGCTCTAGAACCTTAGAAGCTTCTGAATAATTAGATCTTACCTACAAGTCATGGGGACATTATGACAGTTAAATGACTACATACGTTAAACTAAACCATGCCTGTTACTTGCTTTTTTGGGGGACAAGGGAGCTGGGGACCAGCAACTCAACTCAGAACCTCACACCTGCCAGGCAGGCACTGTGCCACAGAGACATTCCTGGCCCCATTACTGGCTTTTAATGGAAAAGTCCAATCTATTTCTTTCTTTTAGGGAGGGAAGGGTTCATGTATGTTTATTTGGGTTTTTAAAAAATTATATTAGTTATGTGTGTAGTTACATTTCTTTTCTTTTTTCGGTACCAGGAACTTGCTAAGCAGGTGCTGTGCCCCTGAGCTATATTCCCATAATGTTTATATTTGTGACCAACTCCAGTTAATTCAAGAATTTCATACAAGTGAAGTTAACACATATTCTTAAATCTCTAAGAGAAGTCTTCTCTTCACTTACCACCATTCCAATGTTGTTCTGTTGCCCACTAGTAGCCATCTCCACACATTCATCTATCACAAGATTCATGAAGGGATCAAATCCTCGCAATATTCCTTGGACATGTCTGCCACCATTCAGTTTCACTATAAAAAGGGAAAAGTTTTAATAAAACTACCATATCAATTATCAACCATTCATTACAAATCAGATGGTGAAGTGGTTGATACATTGTATTAACTTGTCTGGATCTGCTCTGCTGTTCTACAGTGGGCCTTCTCCAGAGTGAAATAGTCGCAGAGGCCAGGAACATGGGTAGTAAAATAATTTACCAAGATGAGTGGTGATGAATGCTTATAATCCCAGCCCTCCCTCAGGAGGCTGAGGCAAGAGGATCATTGTAGTTTGAGGCCAGCTTGAACTACCAAAAGAGTTTTAACAAGATAAAATAGGATTAAGAGGCTGGGGATGGCCAGGCGTAGTGGCGCATGGCTGTAATCCCAGTACTCAGGAGGCTGAGGCAGGAGGATTGTTATGAGTTTGAGACCAGCCTGAGCTACAAAGTGAGTCTAAGGCCAGCCTGAACTGTACAATGAGAACCTGTCTCAAAAAGACAAAAAAAAAAAAAAAAGTCAAAGGAAAGCTTAATAGATATGTATGCAAGAGCCAGGACAACACTGTTTTTAAATAGAGAAACACAGAGCTGGGGAGATAGCTCAGCAATCTATGTGCCTGCCTGGCAAGCGCCAAGGACCTGGGTTAGATGCCTGGTACCACATGCCATGCTGGGCCCGGTTCTGCGCGTCCCGAGCCAGCCACTGTAATTGGGCATGGTAGCGCACACCTATAACCCCAGCGCTGGGGAGGCTGAGATAGGAGGTTCACTATGAGTCTGAGTTGCATGGCAACCCTGTACCAACTACTTAATTAAAATAGGTAAGTAGGTAAGCATAGGCTGGAAGGAGGAAGTGGTCCAGACCCAAAGACATGAAAGAAATGTAGGGGAGAATAAGAGGGCTGAGTAATCTTTGTTTCTTTTGGGTTGGCAATGTGTACTATCCTTATAAGATATGGTGCCAATGACAGAGAATGATGTTAACAGTCACACCTGTTATAGGATATAAACATATTTTTCCTCTTGTTTTTTGGAGACAGAATTTCACTGTGTATGGGGCTGAGGAACTAGCTCAGCATCTATCTGTCTGGCAAGTATAGGTCCTGAGTTCATTCCCTGGTACCGCAAATTAAAAAAAAAAAAAAAAGGAATTTCACTGTGTAGTTTAGGCTAGTCTTAAACTTACTATGAAGGCCAGGCTGGCCTCAAACTTATGGCAATCCTCCTGCTTCAGTTTCCCAAGTGATTAGAGGGATGGAATTACAGTTGTGTACCACCATGCCTGGTGATAATCCCAAACCTTTTTTTTTTTTTTTAAACCAGGGATTGAACTCAGGCTTTTGCACTTGCCAGGCAAGTGCTTATTCTATTGAGCCCTCTCTCAGTCCCTGATAATCCCAAATCTTAAGTGCTGTGGAAATAAGGCAAGGAAAGTAATCTAGTTAAAACTTGGATAAACCTGCTTCACTACTGGAATCAGAGGTTGTATGCTTTAAATTTTTGAATGGGATCCTAAACATTACATACTGCCAAAATACAGGATAAAACTTACATGATAACTTCTTGTCCATAAATCTGGAAAAACAAAAGAGTAAAAATTACACATATGAATTAATTTATACAACAGGAACATGAAATATAAAACAGTACAAACTCTGTATATTTATTTACTTGTTTGGTGGAATCAGGGATTGAACTCAAGCCCTTGCGCTGCCAGGCAAGTGCTTATTCTACTAAGCCATCTCCCAGACCCTTATATTGTTGTAAAGAGTGAAGGAATACCTAAATTAGACATTATACAAAGCAATATAATTTGGGCTAGAACAAGTCAACAAGAATATGTTTAAACCATATAATCTTCACTAAATTTTTACTAATGTGAACTATAAAAAAAATTATTGTTCTTCAGCACTTGTTTTGCTTCATTGACTTTTCAATTATTGGGTCTATGACTCCGAACAGAATAAAAACTATGACTTGGGTTATATTTTGCTTCTTTTCAAAACAGCAGCCAAACAACTATATCTAATTCAATGGGTACTTAACTTCATATGAGATAGCAATGTTTATTTAATAGTAGAGCATTAAACTTAGGGATGGCCAAATAGCTCTGTGGATTAATCACCTGCAAGCAGGTGCAGGGGCCACTGGTTCGATCCGCAGGCCTGCTGTGCTGAGACAGCAATTGAGACTGGTTGTGCACCAGTAATCCCAGCTCTTGGGAGGCTGTGAACAGGGGGATCACTATGAGTCTGCTCTAATAGTGAGACCCTCCCCCCCAAAAAAAGTATTAAGCCTAATTTAAATTTTCAGGACAGTCGGAAAGCACATCTTAGCAAAGTACATATTTTGAAGTTTTGGACAATCTGAATTAAACAAGACTATCCCATCCTAGTAGGATAGAATGAAAACATGCCATACCAAATCAATTTTTATCTCTTTCAGTTACAGACTATTTATATGAATTTTTTCCCTTTGTTTTTTGTCTTCTATGTTTAGGCTGGCCTTGAACTTGCAGTGATTTTCCTGCCTCAGCCTCTCTTGTTAGGGCTACAGTTCTGGCTGGAAAACAACTTTTAATGCATAGAATGGGCCAATTAAAGACAAGTATAGTACAGCCCCGCTGGGTTAGTGGCACACACCTGTAATCCCTACTACTTGGGAAGGTGAGATAGGAAGATCACAACTTTGAGGCCCTGGATTCAGTCCCCAATACTGAATATGCCTACATTTCTAGCTGCTTAGTAACCTCAGGCAGAAAGAGCTCCTTGTACAATCCAACTACTACACGCAAAGTTCCAGAGTTATGTGATACACTTCAGTCAAGAAGTGTTTCAAGGGGCAGAAGAGATGGCTCAGTGTGAATAAGCGCTTTCCTGGCAAGCGCAAAGGGCTGAGTTCAATCCCCGGTTCCGCAAATAAATAAATAAATAAATAAATAAATAAATAAATAAATAAAACCGTTTCAAGAGGTCAAAGCTAGAGCCGGGCGTGGTGGCGCATGCCTGTAATCCCAGTACTCGGGAGGCTGAGACAGGAGGATTGTTGCGAGTTCGAGACCAGCCTGAGCTACAAAGTGAGCTCGAGGCCAGCCTGAACTGCATAGTGAGACCCTGTCTCAAAAAGACAAAAAAAAAAAAAAGAGGTCAAAGCTTCAAACTAGCTTTTATGGACAGGAAGGATATCCTACTGTTTGATGATAGTGGGTCAAAAACCTTCTCTGATTGGGACAATTAATGTTCTTTAATTTGTAATACCAGAACAAGATATCACACTACGCTAAAGTTTAATTACAGGAAGGCAAGAATGCACACGTGTATTGTAACACCACATGGTACCCCATAAATACAGGGTATTTATACATTAGGTAAAGTTTTCCTTAAAAAAGGTGCAAGAAAAACCGGTCCTATGCAAAAGCACAAAGAAACAGCTACAAACACATTCTGTACGGTTTAAGCGGCTTTTCGATTCCTTATATGCCAAACACTTGCACTCCAGCCAGTTCCGTAATTCCTTACGAAATTATCCCTCCAGCCACTTTACTCAAGACATGTTATTCAAGATGTTCACCAAAACGAAGTACTGGAGCTCTACAAAGAGGGAAGGATCACGAGGAGACCCGGGCCGTGAACTACCAAAGGGAGGCGCACCGACCGGCCCAACTGGTGGAGTATACGCTAGTTTCAAACTCCGAAGCGTGGGCCCCTGGTCAGGATTCCGCGGGCTCCGACCGGAAGAAGGCAAACGGTGAGGGGACCCAAGCTGTTTGGCACACACCCGCCAAACGAAAGGAGGAAACGGAAAAAACCTAAGGGACTCAAAGCACGCAGAGAAGCGGCCCTCGGGCGAGGGTCTCACGTACGACTCACTTTTTCAGCTCGGGAGGGTGAGCTTTGCTCATGTTGTCTAGTCGGCAGGCTCAGGAATCCTTGGAAAGGAATCTACAGCTTCCGTCACGCTCCCGCGGTGGGCTCGACGCTTTACGTCTGGCGTCACCACAGGTCGCGAGCCAATTGCAGGTCAGTAATTTTTACATTTCGCCTCGCGATACTTAGGAGAAGCTGGGGCTTGTGGGTAAGCTGCCAGTTTCCAGTTTTGTTACCAATGAATGGCCAGCGGGGAGAGATTGTGTCTCGTTATTTCCTTTGTGTGAAATTGAGATAACCGTCCACGCGTCCAGGTTCTAGGCTCCCGGTTTTGTGTTTGTTTTAATACAGTATATGCAGAATGAAAACGAGCTCTGGTGTAGTATATATGAACTTTTAAACATATCCACCCACGTCATACTGTCAGGTCAAACGTTTTGTTAACACCCAAATTAATGACCTTTCTGCATCAGAAGAAAAAGGGAATGACCCTTGTTCCAGAGACTTAATGTCCCATTGTCCATGTATATAAAATGTGAAGTGAGGCATGTAAATATTTTCTAATGTGAGTACTGATTTTCCAAGTCAAGTGTACAAGAAAGTGGCTCCGCTCCCGCTTGTTTCTAGTTGTTATTTAAAATAGGAAAATCCACGGATTATAGATTTTTTTTTAGTGTATGTATTTAGTACAGGGTCCACAGAGTTTCACTACACAGATCGGACACGTAGTCATTCTCCTGTTTTCAGCTTCCCAAGCATTCAGATCACAGGCTTGTGCCGCCACACCAGTCTTAATCTCTATCTCAGCCCTGGGAGAGAGCCCGGCATGGCACACCAGGGATCGAACCTGCCCCTGCGTCTGCCTAATCAAGCGCTTTAATCTGCTGATTTATTTGGTCGACCCGGATTATAGATTATTTAAATCAGAATTGATGGATTTGATGGCAGTAAATAGAAGATTCTCTAGAATAAAATCAATTCCCAGGGTTTAGTGTTGGCTATGTGAGTGGGCGTGGTGGTGCAAGTTTATAAATCTAGCCCTCTGGAAGGTTGAGACAGGAGGATAGCAAGTTCAAGCCTGACCTGGGCAATTTATGTAGACCCTGTCTCAACAAAACCAAACAAAACCAAACAAAACATCAAACTAAACCAAAGGGTCTGGTATCAGTGATACTAACTGCCAAACACATCCATTTTGTATTTTGATAGGTTTTTCAGGGAGTGCAGTAAAGACACAGGAAAGATAAATGAGGCATTTACCTCCGAAAACATGGAGAGGATCAAGGGTTTACTGACTTGTTAGGGGTGGAGTTTGAGGCGGACGTTTAGATATAGCTCAGGAGCTGATTGGAATCTTTCCTGTGGCGGCAGGAATGGTGAAAGGATATTGCACCTTGGGCTGGGTTGGAGAAGAGGGGAGGTGGTCTCTGGGAAGATAAGCTGTTATTTAGGGGCCTCAGCCATATTAGATGACCACAATAATAATTCAGCAATTCATACGAGAGCCAGAACGTATCGTACTTCTTTGTTGCTGAAAATTCTAGATGTTAATTTTTTTCACTAGGGGCCAGGGAGATGGCTCAGTGGGATATATATATATATATAGTTTTTAGGGATATGTTATTTATTGCATGTAGTACCAGGGATTGAACCCAGGTCCTTGTGCTTGCCAGGCAAGCACTTAGACCACCAAGCTATCCCCTCTGCCCCTAAAGAAACTTTGGATACTGAGTTTATTTTTAGCTTTATAGACTTATTTTTTTTTGAGACAGGGTCTTTTGTGTATGTAGTCCAGGCAGGTTTTGAATCTTCCTGCCTCAGCCTCACCATTGCTGGAATTACTGGCAAGCATGAGTATAACCACTTCTAAGAGGCTTTTTATTTTGTCTGAGACAGACTTTCACTTTGTAGTTCAGATTGGCCTTGAACTATGTAGCCAGGCTGGCCTTGAGCTCACTGCCTCAGCCTTCTGAGTGCTGGAATTACAGTGTGTATAACTGTGCCCAGTTGAGTTTCTTTTGTACATTAATGGACTTCTGGTCAAGCCATAATTTCCTATCCTTCTTTCAGTGCTCCTTATTTTAACAATCTAGTCTTGCGTCTGAACTGTAAAATATGATGAATTCCTAATCTTCTGGACATCTTCATTTTATTTTTAAAACAATATTTTTTTTTTTTTTTGGCCAGGGAGATGGCTCAGTGGAATAAGCACTCCCTTCTTTGCAGAACCAGGGCTTGAACTCAGACCCTTGCACTTGCCAGGCAAGCACTTATTCTGAGCTATTTCCCTAGCTCCAAAAATATTTATTTGGTACAGGGTCTTGCTATGCAGCTCAGACTTGTGGCGATCCTTCTGTCTTAGCCTCCCCAGCACTGGGGCTACAGGAGTGTGCCACCACACTTGGTCTCAGTGGCTGGTTCAGGGCTAGCAACCCAAGTGGCATCAGGGATCAAACCTGGATCCTTGTGCTTGCCAGGCAGACACTTAGACCACTGAGCTATCTCTCTAGCCCTTCAGCTTATTTTAAACATAACAAGAGAAACATACTGAGAGTTATTCACCACCCAGATAGAATACAATGTGAGGAAACAATGAAATTTTTATTGAGACCAAACCACAAGGAAAATATCACAGGCTTGACACAGCAGCTATGTTACCATTTCAAGTAATAATTGGCAATAAGATAACATGTTCCTTTTCTAAAAGATAAGCTGCCTTGCTGGGACAGGAACAAGGGGTGTTGCAAAGGTCCCAGGCAAAAATGGATTTGGTAAAGGAGT
>PVKA01041417.1:0-18100 GCA_004027165.1 Ctenomys sociabilis | reverse complement strand
AAGATTTTGAACTATCTCCCTGGCCACAGCTTTTACTTTTTGTAATAGAGAATATTCTTTATCTTGCACACCTGAGCCTGTTCTCTGGGAGCTACGTACGCACACGCATACGCACACACAAGCACCCTGCGGCATCAGCACGTCCCGCCCCCTTGCAGGCACCACTCTCTCTATGCACCAAGAATGTCCCTCAGAGCTGGGGTGACACCCAGGCAGGGCCCTGAAAGAAAATGCGTTAGAGAGGAACATGGCTTTTTAAAGACGGCATCTTCTTACTGTCCAGTTGTTCAGGCTGGCCTTGAACTCATTATGGAGCCCAGTTTGGCTTCAAACTCAGGGATCCTCCCGTCTCAGCTTCCTGAGGTCTGGGGCTAGAGGAGTAAGCTCTTTGCAGACTGGGAGGCACCTTGCAGGCCAGCAGCTGCAACACCACCTTTCTGAGGGAAGCTGCTGTTACTAGGAACGATGTTGCTGGTGCGCGTGCGCAGAAGGTGGCTGGGAAGCCCTTAATAAAGCAGAGCGCTAGAAACAGGCAGCCCCATGGCGGCGGGGTAGGCAGATCCGCCAGACCCCCGGGTCCCCCAAGACTGTCTGGTGCAGGCTCCCTGAGGTGGGGCTTACTTACCACACTTTTCTCACCCTGTCTCAGTCAGCGCTGAGACAGACGCGTGTTATATAAACGCATTCATAGATTTGTCTAGTTGTCCTCCCAAAGCCTCATGCAGTCAAGGAGGTGGACTTCTATTTATTTTTTTTGGCGGAACTGGGGATTGAACTCAGGCCCTTGCACTTGCTAGGGAAGCACTTGTTCCACAGAGCCATTTCCCTAGCCCACTCATTTTATAGATTTGAAGGGATGAACCCAAGACACAGTACCAAGTGCTTTGGTACAACTGAGAAAAGTTACCTTTTACTGGAGCTCCCTATGTGCCAGTTTTCCTAGTTATTGACTCTTTATCACTCGCATTCCTATAAGAGAAGTGCATTATCCCCACACACACTTTCCTTCCCCTGAGAGTCTCACTATGTAGTCCAGGCTGCCTGTGAGCTCACATGTAGCTCAGGCTGGCCCCAAAGTCATAGCCATATTCCTGCCTCAGCCTACTGAGTTTTGGGATTACAGGCCAGGTGGGCTATCATATCCAACTGTTCAACTGATTTGTATACATTTAATCATCTAGCCTCCATCTTATTCCAAAAAGAGGCTTAAGATGGTTTATAGACTTCTTTTCTTCACTTCTGTTTCTTTGTTGTTTGCTTTTTCGGGGGGAGGTTGTACTGTTTTGGGGGGTTGGTACTGGGAATCAAACTCAGGATCTTGCACTTGCCAGGCAAGTATTTGTCCACTTCTATTTTTCTTTTTGTGTATGTTTGTGTGTGCACACACACGGGCATGTGTTGATATTTTGTGCTGAGGATCAAACTCAGGCCCTTGCATATGCTATATTACCACTGTAATATATCTCTAGCATATCTCTAGCCCTAAATCATAGGCTTACAGCAACACAGAAATTAAAATGGAAGCAAAGCCAGGCATAGTGACACAAACATTCAAGAAGTTTCAGCAGAAGCCGGGCGAGGTGGCGCATGCCTGTAATCCCAGCACTTGGGAGGCTGAGGCAGGAGGATTGTTGTGAATTTGAGACCAGCCTATGCTACAAAGTGAACTTAAGGCCAGCCTGCACTGCATAGTGAGACCCTGTCTCAAAAACATAAAAAAAAAATTAAAAAAAAAAGAAGAAGTTTCAGCAGGAGGATAATAAGGTCAAGGCCAGCTTGGGCAACCGCGTGAGACCCTATCTCAAAATAAATACTAAAAAACAGGGCCAGGGAGATGGCTCAGTAGAATAAGCGCTTGCCTGGCAAGCACAGCAGCCTGAGTTCAATCCCCAGTTTTGCCAAAAGATAAATAAATAAATACTAAAAAGGGCCAGGGAAGCCACCACTCCTGGCCTATAATCCTGGAATTCTGTCACAGCAGCAGAAAATGAACTGAGACAACTCTGCTTTCTTTCTTGGTAGTAAGACTGTGGTGGCTCTGTGAGTTCAACTAGATATCTGCCTGAGGACATTGATCTCAGAAGGGACTTTTGGAAGGTGACTGGATTATGAAGGCTTCCAGCTGATTTGCCGCTAGGAGGTGTGGTCTGGTGGGATGAAGTGGGTCCCAGCCCCTCCCTGGCGCCTGTGTCCCTGCTCAGCTTTCTGTCCACCGTGGGGTGAGCAGCTTTCCTCACCCTCTGTCCTGTTGCCCTGCCTGGGAGCCAGGGATGGTAGAGGGAGACCTACGCAGACCTGAACCATGGTAACCTTCTCCCTCAAAGGCACGGGTGTGGGACCAAAGGAAATGACTCAGGTACTGCTGCTGGCTGAGGCGGAGGCCGAGCTGGCAGAGGGGGCTGTGGCAGCACTTGTGCGAAATCACAGAGAATGGACAGTCACACTGCAGGCACAGCGCCAGAGGCCACATGGCTCCTACACCAGGCCACACGCAAGGAGGCACATAATTAAAGAATCGGGGCCTAGGATTTCCAGGCCGTGCCCGGGACCCAAAAGAGACACAGATCTCCCAGGCAAACCCTCTCCGAGATGAGGCAGCAATTGGGGGCAGGGTCATGCCCCGGAAGATGACCTACATTCCCCTGGGGTAGAGCCAAAGAAGGTTTGGAGCGACCTCTGCAGGACCTGGCCAGATAGTCTTATTTCTAAGTCACAGGCTGGGGCTGTAGTTCTGAGAGCAGATGGGCTTGCTGAGTGCTAGGACCTGGGTTCAAACCCAGAACCTCCAGGGCACTGAGGGGATGGGAATTCTGACTTTGGTAAAAGCAGCTGAAATGTGAAACTTGCCTTGAGCAAAATAAACGTCTCTTAAATCACTCAGCACCACGACCAAGTCCAGCTTTGAGCAACCCTGCTTCCTAGGACCTCCCCTCGCCCGGAAAAGGTTCACAGAGCTGCCAAAGGAGGGCGGAGAAAAGTGGCCGCTCACGACAGAGACCAGTAAATGGGCGGAGTTCTGCAAGTACGGACCGGTTCAGTGTGGCATTTCTACAAGTGCATGTTGACGAAAATAAATGTTGCATGTGGTAAATGCGGACACAAGAGACTGGAGCTGGGTGTCATTCCGGCACTTGGGAGCCTGATGAGGGAGAACTGCCGGAGTTCAAGTTCAAGGCCAGCCTGAGCAATACAGTAAGACCTTGTCACAGAAACACCCAAAATAATAACAATAATAAACTAAGGCTAGGGATTAGCTAGCTGGTACAGCATTGGCATGTGCAACACCCCAGATCTGGTCTCCAGCACTGCAAAATAATATTTATTTGAGAGAGGGTCTCACTGTGCAGTTCACACTAAGGCAGGAGGATCACCCTAAGTTCACCCTGAACTACTAAGCAAGACTCTATCTCAACAAAACAAAACATTTTAAATCAAACAAAAAGACAGAAAAGAAATTTTAGTTGCCTATAATTTTCACAATCCTATAATATGATTCTTTTTTGTACCCACTTAGAACACAGAAACCATCCTAACCTTTCAAGTCCTCTTGGTGGGCCAGGGAGATGGCTCAGTGGAATAAGTGCTTCCCTGGCAAGCACAAGGGCCTGAGTTCTTTTATTTTGGGAGGGGGGAGGGGGAGGTTGAGGAAAAAACTTTATTGGATAGAAAAGTTTCTGTCGGAGAGGGACAGAAGGGGGTCCTGAGCGGGTTGCTCAGGAAGCTGCCTCTTTTGGGGACTTTTATAGGGCAAAAATCATGCGGGACTAAGGTAGAGAAGGGATCTCGCTTAGGCGGAGGTGGGGTGGGACAAAACTATGGTCAACCAATGGGATTATAAGCACCATTGTTCAGGTGGGCCTGAGTTCAATCCCCAGTTCTACCAAAAAAAAAAAAAGCTAAACTTAAATTTCAAGTCCTCTGATCCCCAGTGCTGCATGCCTTGCCGGCCCAGCGCGGAGCCAGCCTCTGAAACCCAGCTTGGTGGCGCATGCCTGTAATCCCTGTGCTGAGAAGGCTGAGACAGGAGGATCATTAGGCGTTTCCAGCTGCGTGCCAAGAACCTATACCAAATAAATAAATAAATGGGTTTTAAAAAAAAAAAATTCAGGGCCAAGGAGATGGCTCAGTGGAATAAGTGCTTCCCTGGCAAGTGCAAGGGCCTGAGTTCAATTTTCTTGAAAAAAAAAAAAAAATTTAGAAAATGTGAATCGTGGGGACCGGGAAGATGGCTCATGGAATAAGAGTTCCCTTGGCAAGCACAAGGCCCTGAGTTCAATCCCCAGATCCACCAAAAAAAAAAAAAAGAAGAAGAAGAAAGGAAAATGTGAATCGTAGAAGAAAAAGCATTTTAAAAAGGCAAGGCAGAAGAATAAGCAGGGGACAAAATCCCTCTCTGAATGAAAAAATGAATCTCAAATCAGGAACTTGAGCTGGAGTCCTTGCGGAAGGGAGGAGTAGGAAGAAGGCGGGAGCCGCCTGGCGGGGTGGGGGGGCATCTTTGCGGGGGCCGTTACACTTTGGTTTCAGTTTTAAGCACGTGGCTTTCAAGGGGACTTTCCCACCGGAGCAGGAAGCGTTGCCCGCTGGTATTGCCGGCCCAGGGAAGGAAAGCCACGTGGGCGGGGCAGCCACAGAGTCAGCTGCCACCCAGCAGAAGCAACGGGTGACCAGCAGGGTCCCACCCTGAGCCAGCCCCGAAGCCCTTAGTGAGGCGGGGCTGTGAGAAAGTGTGTGTGTGTATATACACGCCTGCACGCACATGTCTGTGTATGTATGTGCACGTGCATGCTGCAACTGAGCACAGGTCCCCCTGCATTACGCATGCGTTCTAAGCTGCAGTTGGACTTCCAGGCCCCTTTCCTCCTTACCCTTTAAAAAAAAAAAAAGGTGGGACTGCAAACCCTGGGCTTGAGGAGGTCAGGCCCCCTCATGTCAGCACTGCTTGTCACTCCCGCACCAGGCTAAAGCAGTGGGTTGCGAAGAGTTCAAGGTCAGTCTAGGCTACGGAGTGAGACCCAGGATCAAAAAGGAAAAATGAGAGGGAGGAAAGAATGCAGGGGATGGGAGGGAGGGGGAGACAGACGAAGAATAAGCAGTAAGGAACAATACTGTATTCCTGTGGGACACCTACTTCCCTCCCCGAAAGTACTATCACTTTCTTTTGCTACCTTCCAGAGTTCTTTCATGCACAGTCAAGTAATATGTATGTTTCTATAAGTTTTTCTCCACGACACACAGTGTACCAGCACACAGCCCGGATTCGAGTTTCATGTACCTCTGTGTCCCCAGAATGCCGTATCCTGCTCCCTCAGGGCAGCCCCACCTTCCTCACATGGGCTGAGCCTGGGTATTATTTCGGATTTAGTGATTACTAGAAGTACTGAAAGGGAAAACCTTGTAGAAGCCGCCCACGGGAGAAAGACAGTCATAGTGATGCCGGGAAGAAACGATATCCGTGGATGTGCTCCAAGTGATACAGGGGAAAAAATGAAACTCCCATCCTACGAGGTACCTGGGACGAGTTCATGTTCACTAAAACCAAAAAAATGGATTTTAGGAACAAATGAAGGTTATGAGCAGAATATGTTTATTAGGGCAAAGAAAGCTCCTGTCCAAGAGACAGTGGGGTGTCCCTGAGGGGGTCGTCCCCAGGAAGCTGTCTCCTCCATGGATTTTTATAGTGTAAATCCATGTGGTGACGCGGGTCTACGGTGCTGGAGAATGTGGGAACTCGCTTAGGTGGGCACGAGGTGGGACAAAGCTACGGTCACCCAGTGAGATTACAAGCACCATTGCTCCCGTACAATTGACTAAATCTAGTACCAAAAGTGGAAGAGAGTCACTGGGGTCTCTTCCGGTTGGGGGTTGGGTTAGTGACTCATTTGGGCTCTTTCAAGGTGATAAATACCTATTTAGAATATCAATCCCTGATGCCCTGACCTAGGGGAAGTATGTAGCTGTATTTGTTTCCTCTTTTATCTTGAGGTCTGGCCCACACCCATTCGGGAGTGTCTCTCTCTTCCTAAATGCAAAGTCACCTTGTCTTCCATCTTGTCTCCTGGAGGGCCTGGCCCTGTCTGCGTGCCTATACTTCTAATTCAGCTGCCTACAACAGTAAGAGCAAAGACGGTGACACCTTTCTGCTGGTGACTGCCGCATCGGCTCCATAATTCTGTGCCAGCCCTGCCCTCCCATTTTGAAGTAGGCAGCAGAACTGCTTTTCCAAGGCCCCCACAGAGCGCACAAAAGCCTCAGGACAGAATGAGTTTCCTCTTCCTGCCACACTCTACCTACACCCCTGGCTTTATGAGACAGAGTATCTAAATTACTCAGGCTGAGTTTAAATTTGCAACCCTCCTGCCTCAACCTCCCAAGTGCTGTGACTACAGGTGTGTACTCCCATGCCCCAGCTCTATGCCAGGATTTGTGCTACATGTTAGAGACAAAAGACCGAAGCGTGGCCCTCGCCCTGTGAAAATCATAGTCCAGTGTAAAACAGAAACCAAAATGCAATCATAAAGCAACAGAATTCACAGAGGCAGGGAAACACAGAGCACTCTACACCCCAGAGTATCTTCCTGGCCTGGCTTGGGAGTGCTGGGGATTGGAGGTTTTTTTTTTTTTTTTTTTTTTTTTTTTTTTTTTTTTTTTTTTTTTTTTTTTTTTTTGTCTTTTTGAGACAGGGTCTCCCTGTGCAGTTCAGGTTGGCCTTAAGCTCACTTTGTAGCTCAGGCTGGTCTCAAACTCACAACAATCCTCCTGGCCTCAGCCTCCTGAATGCTGGGATTACAGGCATGTACTCTTTTTTAATGTTTGTTTTCTTTTTTAGTGGAACTGGGGATTGAACTCAGGCTCTTGTGCTTGCCAGGGAAGTGTTTATTCCACTGAGCTATCTCCCCGGCCCCCGGGGACTGGGATATCAGTGGGTTTTTCTTCTTGGAGGTGTGGTCTCACTCGAGCTCTAAAAGCCAAAGATTGAAGGAGAGAGAGCTGGCCACAGGTGGATGAGAGGAGAGGGTACAGAAGAGACCAGACCTGGTTCTGCCGTGGTCTGAACACAACCTACACTTACAAGCTATCACTAGCTCTTCTTCATACCCATTGTACTCTCCTCCTGCCAGCAAAATCTCTCTGAAGCTCAAATCCAACCTCTGTTCTTCCCTGTCCATCATGCTCTGCTGCTTCCACTTCCTGACCAGGGGCCTCCCGGCCTGGCCCCTGTTGGTCAGCGTCTTACAATGCCTCAACAGCACTTGCCCTGTCCTGCCTTACATCTCTCAGCTCTATCTGCCTATGATTTCCTGCCTTCCAGAGTGTGGAAGACTATTCATGTCCCCAAGTGACTCAGGTGTGACTCAGATGTGACATATCCCCTGGCCCTTCCCACTCAGGCTCACCTCTGTCAGGCGTGTTTTCTGCCTAGTTCAGCATTTGAGGTCTTCCTCCTGGCAGGGAGGCCAGGATGTGGCCTCCGCCCAGCTCCAGGCCCCAGCCCACAGGAATCTGCTAGACGTACGTGTAGCTAGCAACCAGGAAGCCAGAAGCTGCCACGTAATCTACGCCATGTAAACCCAGAAAAGCTTAGCGTAAGAGGGTTGCTGGCAGAAAGAAGAAAGAAAGAAAGAAAGAAAGAAAGAAAGAAAGAAAGAAGGAAGGAAGGAAGGAAGGAAGGAAGGAAGGAAGGAAGGAAGGAAGGAAGGAAGGAAAGAAAGAAAGAAAGAAAGAAAGAAAGAAAGAAAGAAAGAAAGAAAGAAAGGAGGATTGCTAGCACCAGTCCGTCTACCCCCATCTTCCTCTGACATTACCACCAGCTCCAGCCCGATGGCCCCCAGCCAAGCCTCCAAGCTGGAGGCTGCCCGTCCAGGTGTAGTGGTGCACACGAGTAATCCCAGCACTTGGGAGGCTGAGGCAGTTTGCGATCAGCCTGGGCTACACTGCGAGTTCCAAGCCAGCCTGAACTGCATAAGCAGACCTTGACTCAAAACAAAAACAAAAAATCTCCCTCCCAGGGTCCAGGGGTCTGTCTATACTCCCACTTTGGGGCATAACAACAGCTGGGGGTCATGGGAATTGTTAACAGCGACTGGCAGGGACGGTGGTAGTAAAGACCTTCAATTTTAGGTGGGATGCAAGTTTATATACCATATGATGAAGATGAAGAAAACTCCTGAATATCTGTTTTGTTTGGGTTTTGTTCTGTTTGTTCAATCACTCTACAGCCCAGGCTGGCCTTAAACTCTCAGTTGTCCTGCTTCCGCCTCCCAAGTGCCAGAATTACACGCATGGGCCACCACGCCCAGATAACTCTTCCCATCTTTAAAAACAAAATTCAATTATATTTCATTTAATTACATGAAAGGCAAAACTTTTAAACAACAAAGTAAGGTAAGTGTCTGTGCATTCCAATTTGGCATGGCTACCGTTAATAGGTGTTGTGTCTTTTTATGCCCTATACAAATACAAGTGTGTGCATATATGTGTAATTTGTATATGTGTGTGTATAGTGCTATATTTACATATGTATTTATATTTATATTTAAATATTAAATATATTTAATACAATAAATATGTTTAGTATTTTATTTATAATATATTATATTTATATCTAATATGTAAAATATATTGGCCTGGGGAGATGGCTCAGTGTAATAAGCACTTCCCTGGCAAGCGCAAGGTCCTGAGTTCAATTCCCAGTTCCACAAAAAAAAAACCAAAACAACATAAAATATATTAAACATAACATAGTAAAAGGGGAACTACACACTTGGGCTCCCCTCCTATCTCTCTCTCGGACAGGAGCTTTCTTTCCCTCAATAAATATATTCTGTTCATTAAAAAAAAACATAGTAATATATTAGATTTATATATTACTATGTTACGTTTAATATATTAAATTTAATATTTATGTTTAAATATAAAATATATTTGATATTTATAATTAATACATTTATTTAATGTTTAAATGGATATATATTTAATATATCTCTATATTAAATATAGATATATAAAACGTGTACAAGCATATGGTGGTACATGACTATAATGCGAAAACTCTGGGAGGCTGAGACAGGAAAATCACAAGCTTGAGCTCAACCTCAACAGTTTAGTGAGACCTTGTCTCAAAATGAAAACTGAAAAAAGGCTGAGAATGTAGCTCAGTGCAAGAGACCTGGGTTCAGTCCTGGGACCACAAAAACAAACAACTTGATGGATCTTTGTTAGTCCGCATAATGCTATTTGATTTTTTAATGATCACATGGTGAAAGCTCATTACATGTGGACCAAACCCAGCTCTAGCACCTAAACAGTTCTGCGGGAGCCTGGCCACGCCCACTCGCGTATATATTATCTCCAAATGCTTCTGCCCTATAGCAGCAAAGTTGGGTTGTGTCACAGCTTCTGTGGCCCACAAAACCAAAAGCGTTTGTTCTCTGGCGTGGCCCCGAAAAAGTGTCCTGAACCTTGCAGTCGGGGGCTGCACGTTGCTTTAGTTGTCGCGTCCCCTGTGAGGTTGTTCCCATTAGTGCAGTTTCATAAGCAACCCCACGGCGGTATTAGATGGGACTCCAGCGTGTTCGTGTGGAAAGGTTTCCTCTAAAAGAGAGGCCTTCACGTTAGCGGATGCCGGGATGCAAATGCCCCTCTAGAATGACACAAACTGCCCGGGCTGTCACGGGACAGGCATGCTTACTGAAAGGCCCTCTTTCCTTCTCTTTCCTGTTTTGTTTCGTTTTCTGAGAGGACTCCCTGTAGTTCAGGCTGATCCTGATGATCCTCTTGCCTCAGTTTCCCAAGTGTACGCCACCATGTCCAGCAGAAAGACTTTGTTTTCCTAAGAAAGAACCAGGAGTGGGGCCGGGGAGATAGCTCAGTAGAGTAAGTGCTTGCTGGGCAAGCACAAGGTCCTGAGCTCTATCCTGGTACCACCAAAAAAAAAAAGAAAGAAAGAAGCAGGAGCACAGGGCACCAAAGAACAGCACATTCACCAAAGAGCATCAGAGTGCACTCCCAGGATGCATCAGGGATGCAGACAGGCCTAGTAGTCGCTCAGGAGGCTGAGACAGGAAGATTGTAAGTTCAAGACTGGTCTGAACAGCTTAGCAAGACCTTTTCTCAACAAATAGCTCAGTGGATTAAAGCACCTGCAAACAGGTGCAGGGGCTAGGGATTCAATCTCCAGGCCTGCCACGCTGGCCCTACCCCCAGAGCTCACCTAGAGGTCAATTGAGACTGGGTGTGGTTGTGTATGCCTGTAAGCCCAGCACTTGGGAGGCTGTAAACAGGAGAATCAGTACAAGTCTGGTCTAGTAGTGAGACCCTGAACACCTTGTAGACCATTCCCAAAAATACAGAGAGAAAAAGAAAAAAGACTCTTTCTCAAAATAAGAAGTATAAAGAGCTGGAGATGTAGCCCAGTAGTAGAATACCCCTGAGTTTGCTCCTCAGTACCGCTAAAAAAATTAGCTACTGATGGTCCCCTGTCAATAGATAGGGACATAGTTGGGAAGAGTAGTGCACAGCTGTAATCCCAACACCAGGAGGCTGAAGCAGGAGGATCACCACTGATTTAAGGCCAGCCTGGGCTACACAGTGAGTTCAAGATGAGTCTGAACTACATAGTGAGACCTTGTCTCAAAAAAATAACAATAAAAATAAATTAGGGACTTAGAGAAGTTCAGAAAAAGAAAGGAAAGAAATTCTTTTTTTTTTTTTGGCAGAACCGAGGATTGAATTCAGGCCCTTGTGCTTGCCAGGGAAGTGCTTATTCCCCTGAGCCATCTCTCTGGCCCCAGGAAAGGAAATTCTGTTTTGTTTTGTTTTTGCTTTTTGAGACATAGTCTTGACTTATAGGTTTGTTTTGTTGTTTGGTTATTTTGAACCAGGGATTGAACTCAGGCCCTTGTTCTTGCCAGAGAAGCGCTTATTCCACTAAGCCATCTCCCCAGGCTCAAGACATAGTCTTCCTATGCTGACCTTGAACTCACAATAGCCCAGGCTGATCTTGATCTCACTGTGAATCCTGCCTCAGTCTCCTTAATGCTAAGATTATAGACATGAACCACCACATCCAGTACAACAAAAGAAAACTGAAAATCACGAGGCATACACCACACGTGCGCGCGCATGCGCACGCACACACACATACACACTTGATATTCTATACCCAGGGGAGGTGTTTCAAGGCAGCGCAGGTGTTGGCCAATCCGAACACACTCAGTTTTCATAGCCAGCGCCACTGCGCCAGCATGAGCAGCTGAACATGACCTGGCTTGGGTCCACCCTTGACTCAGTCCCACAGTAATGACACCACTTGACAGTCCCCATGCGATGAACAGCTTCCCCTGTCACTGTCTCTGTCATGATGCAGCATCCAGCCACAAGCCCAGAAGCAGTGGGCCACGCTCTCTACATACTGAGCCCTCTGAAACCATGAGTCAAAATAAACTGTTCCCTTTTTTAAGGTGATCATCTTAGATGTCTTGTGACGGCACATGTGTGGAGTTAAATTTTATCCAATGCAATAGAATTCTCCAAAAAAGATATATCCAAAAAAGAGGCCAGTAAATGTATCATAATATATTCCACATCACTGATCCTTAGAGAAGTAAAATCAGAGGTATGATGAATTATCACCTCCCACCTGCCAGACTGGCTAAAATAAAAAGACTGACCATAGCTAGTATGGGCAAGAAGGTGAGGGAACTGGTACCTCACCTACTTATAGTAAGGGTATGAAATACTTCAGCTGCTAGCAGTACAATTTGATGGATCCTTAAAAAGTTAAGCAGAGCTATCGTGTGGTCCAGCAATTCCACTCCTGGGTATGTGCTCAAAAGAAATGAAAGCACAGGTCCACACAGAATGTGTACACAAATATCTATGACATTTGCAATAACCAAATGTCTATCACCTGACACTTGATGAACAAACATGACATATCCCTATAGTTAAATATTATGCACATAAAAGAATTAGAAGTACTGATACCTTCTACAACATGGACCCATTCTGAACCCTTTATGTTTCATGAAAGAACAAGCACAAAGAGCTACATATTGTGATTTCATTTGGATGGCATGTCCAGAAGAGGCAAATCTATAAACACTGAACATGGATTAGTTAGTGGCCAAAGGCTAGAAGAGAGGCAAATGGTAAGTGGCTGTCAATGGATACAGGATGAAACTGTTCTCAAATTAGATTGTGGAAATGGTTGCAACACTGTCAAAGTACTGGACACCCTTGGGCGTGAGTTTATTGTATGTGAATAATAGTCTTCTAAATGTTGTACACTATCAAACTAAGGAACTGTGTCCACTGATGATTTGCCTTTGTGTTTCGTTGTAAACGTTTTCCTGTGCAAGAGAGAACACTTGCTTCATGCGCTTCCAGGTCCTTGTCTCGGTCCAAGAAGCCAATATTTGTAATTCCAAAGTTACATTATTGGAATCCCATCCAGTTGATTCCAATCCACCACTTTCAGTGCAACCCACAGCAAAAATAAAGGCACTAAATTATATTTTCAATCATTGGGGAGTCAAGGGGCTCTACGTTCAGCCCTTAGATGGCTTCCCGGAACCAAGAGGCTGATCCAGGGCCTCACTTGGCTTTATTTAGTGGAGGAGTTCCTTGAGGAGAAATGACCGAGAACTGTGGGAAGTAGGGGACTACTGTGAGCAGAGCTGGGTGGGTGGCCTGCATTTACCTCTGGCATATGCAGAGAGGCTATGCAGAAAACGTAATCTGCTTTATGCTACTGAGACAGTATCTAATGTTTTGGGTGGCCTGATGCTTCAGCTCTGATGTAGTCTTTCAAGCCCCAGGAAGTCATAGCCTCTGTCTGGATGCTGGATCCCAACTGGTGGTGCAGAGCATCAGCTCTGACCCGGCTCACATTAAAGAGCAGCAGGTGTAGGTTATCAGGGAAACACGCATGCCACCTTCAAAGACTATCACCAGCACCTCAGCTAGACCAACGCACATACATCGCTTAAGGCCAATTGAAGGATAAACAGAAGTCCTGGCCAGCTCTGTAAGTACCAATAAGAGGAAATAGGGTCAGGTTCAGTCAAAATGGAGACAGTCACTCTTCTTTCAAGGAGAGCTGCTCAGGTGGTCCTCCACACACTTGATTTTGGCACAGCGGAAGCACAAGTCGCTCTCACCCAGGCTTCCTCTGGATCAGAGGCTGCACCAAGTGCTTCATGTGCGTGAAGCCCCAGGGGTGGAAGGGGCCCCTGTTTGTGCTTTGGGACCTGCAGCGCCTGCTGTCCATCCTCAGGTTCTTTTTTTTGCCCCAAACTGGAGTTGAACTCAGGCCCTCGTGCTTGCCAGGCAAGCGCTTATTCTACTGAGCTATCTTCCTGGCCCCACTCTCGGATTCTGAAGAGCTGGCCTCTGGGGGGCAGAGAGAGCACAGAGGGCACTGGGCTCATGAGAATCCAAAGGAAACTCAGCTCTGATCATCGCTAGGAACAGTGGGCCTAAAAGGTAAAGGCCAAAGTCAAGAAGCAGGCCCTTTTCTTCTTCTTTCTCTTCTTCTTCTTTCCCTCACCTTCTCCTTTTCCTTTGTCATCATCTTCTTCTTTAGGGTCTTGTTTTTTCTTCTTTTTTCATTCATGTATTTGGTACAGGGTTTCACTATGCAGCTCAGACTTGTAGTGATCCTCCTAGTTAGAGCCTCCCACATGCTGGGATTACAGGTTTTGCCACCACATCTGGACTCAGTCCCTGGCTCAGCGTGCGCGGGGAGGGGGGGACAGCACCACATGCTAGACTGGGGATTGAACCCTGGTCCCTCCACTTGCCAAAGCAGGTGTTTAGTCCACTGAGCTATCCTGCTGGCCCTCTTCTTTTGGGTCTTATCTTATAGTCCACACTGACCTTGAACTTGCCCTGGCTGGCCCATACTTGTAATCTGCCTCAGCCTCCCAAGTGCTAGGAATATATTTGTACCTCCCAGTGATTTTTGTTTTAATTAATTTCTATTATTTCAATTGTACAAGCCACATATGGTGGCACACATCTGTAATCTCAGTACTTAGGAAGCTGAGGCAGGAGTACCATTGCAATTTCAAGAACAGCCGGGGCTACTAAGTGACCTCAAGGCCAGCTAAGACAGCAAGATCCTGTCTCAAAAAGACCAAAAAAAAAGTACATACTAATGGAGGCCCAGGTGATAATTTGGAAAAAAAATTATATATATAATGACACACACATTTCCATTTCCTTAAATGTTTTATTAAAGCAAGGAAACTATGTATTTCTTTTGCTTAGAAAAAAATTATCCAGCTAGGCGTGGTGGCGCAGGCCTGTAATCCCAGCACTCGGGAGGCTGAGACAGGAGGATTGTTGTGACTTCGAGACCAACCTGAACTTCAAAGTGAGCTTAAGGCCAGCCTGGACTGCATAGTGAGATCTTGTCTCAAAAAGACCAAAAAGAAAAAGAAAAAAATTATCCAGTGCAACAGAAAGTGAAGCTTATAGATGGAATAAATTTAACTCGAGCAAACCAGGATGCTGATGAGCACAGATATTCAAAGAAAAGTGTGAAATTAATCCAGCAGCCCACAACAGACAGATCTGAGACCCTCACACCTCTCCACACACACACTCTGTGAGGAGAGGTTGCCTTGGACCCCAAACCATGGGCCCCACAATCCCCTCAGCCAACACTACCACAAGGTGAAGGCAGAGCCTTAAACACTTCATTTTATTTTTTCATTTTTCATTTTTTTATCTTTTTGTACAGAGCCTCACTGTACAGCTCAGGCTGGTCTTGAACTCACAATGATCCTCCTGCCTCAGCCTCCTTAGTGTTGGGATTACAGCACTCACGCATGGCTCAAATACTTCTCATAAACTTTTTATTAACACATACATATCTATTTATTTATTTGGTGCAGGGTCTCCCTACACAGCTCAGACTCATAGTGTTCCTCCCAAGCACTGGGATTACAGGAATGTACCACCATGCCCGGTTTCGGTGGCTGGTACAGTGCACCTGGGGTTCCAGGGCCTGCACAGCATGCAGTACCGGGGCTTGTACCCGGGTCCTCGCGCTTGCCAGGCAGGCACTTAGACCACCGAGCTATCTCCCTCGTCCAACACCTAAGTATTACACACAGTTTGGAGCTGCAGTGCCATGTTTTACTTGCAGTACTACATGCAGCGACTCACTTGTCATGACCTGAGCTAGTGGTGGTGATATTTTCTGCAGTGCTATGAAGCAGGACCCCCCCCACCAGGCAGTCCCCCTAACGCCGAGCCACACCCCATCACACCGTCCTTGCGCCACTGGCTTTGGGGCCACAGTGCAAAGCAGAAGTATGTGGAGCAACTTGGCCCTGGGCCCCAGGAGTGGAGTCTGCTCCCCTGCGCTCCCTGAAATGCAGGCAATAGGCAGCCTGGGGCACCAGCAGCAGGGCGGGGTGCTAAGGAAATGCAAGACAGCATGGGGAGCACTAATGTGGGCCAAGACCTGAGCTGTCAGGATAGAGCAGAGAGTGGCACCTGGAGAAACTCCCCAAGCTACCGAAGCGCAGCCCCAGGCGGCCGCACAACTCAGCAGCCAAGCACTGGACACAGCAGGACTGCCAAGCACATGCACCCTGCCCTGGTACAGCTGGGGGGTGAACTCCAAGGCAGCCCCGGGGGCCCAGAGCTGGCTGCGGCCAGGAACGGTCCTGATTAGGACTCTAATCATAGTTCCTCTCCCCAGACTTTGTTTTTTTTCTTCGCTAAGTGAAACTTACTTTTTATAATCACTTATCAGCCACAACCTCAGCAAGAGCGTTTGTTTCAGGCTAAGTGGCAAGTATCTGTTAATAAGGTAATTAGTTGTTTGCATGTTAGAGAGAAAAGCATAGGATGGGTTCTTTGCTATTCTAGAGAGGAAGAAAAACACTGTGGAGCACTTCATGAGCACTTGTACATAAGAGGCTTTTTGTTCAGTTGTGTGCTCGCGTGCATGCGCCTGTGTCCATGAATGCTGAGGCTGGACTCAGACCCTCACGCGTGCCAGGCAGGTGGTTTACCACTGAGCTTCATTCCAAGCTCTCTCACATATTTGTACTTTCAAGCCACTGAGACTTTGAGGTTATTATTGCAGTACAACAAGCTATGCTGATATGACGGAGCATAGAAGCAGAAGACAGGAACAG
Organism: Ctenomys sociabilis; assembly: GCA_004027165.1. Lineage (NCBI taxonomy): Eukaryota > Metazoa > Chordata > Mammalia > Rodentia > Ctenomyidae > Ctenomys > Ctenomys sociabilis. Next base: position 1,940 of record PVKA01041417.1, on the reverse strand, counting down.
GCTTGACAGAGAAGCTTGAGAAGATGAAACCAACTGGACAACACAGACTAGAGAAAAGGACATTCCAGAGACAGGCTCTCAGCTGGGCTGGGTGGCACACACCTGTCATCCCAGCACTCAGGAGGATCACTTCAAGTTCAAGGCCAACCTGGGCTACACAGTGATTCCAAGACCAGTTTAAACTACATAGCAAAACCCTGCCTTGGGCCTGGGGAGACGGCTCAGTAGAATAAGCGCTTGGCTGGCAAGTGCAGGAGCCTGAGTTCAATCCCCACTACCACACACAAAAAATGCCCTGTCTCAAAAGAAGCCAAGTGGGGCCAGGGAGATGGCTCAGTGGAATAAGTGCTTCCCTGGCAAGCACAGGGGCCTCAGTTTGATCCTCAGTTTTGCCAAAAAAGAAAAAAAAAAAAAAAGCCAAGTGCCAACAAGATAGCTCAGCAGTCTATACACCTGCTTGGCAAGCATAGGGACTCGGGTTCAACCCTTGGCACCACATGCCATGCTGGCCCCACTTCGGGAATCCTGAACCAGTTGCAATCAGACACACACCTATAATTCCAGCACTGGGATTGAAAACAGGAGCATCACCGGAGTCCGAGTTGTGAAATGAGACCCTATACCAAATACATTAAAAAAAAAAAAAAAAAAAAAAGCCCAAATCCAAAAACTACATCAAAAAGAGACAGGCTCTTCAGAGAGAGCATAAGCCCCTGACCAGACCTGCAGCTGGTGTGCAGGACACAGAGCAGAGGGAGTGGGAAGAGCCAAGGCAAGAGTGGAGCCAGGTTGTGACAAATCTTGAGAACCATTCCAGGGAGTTGCAGAAAATGCAAAGCTGCCAAAGGCCTCCTGAGTAAAGAGAGGATCCAGTGGAATTTGTATTTTAGAAAAACATTTTACTACAGAGTAGAAGGAGAACACAGTAGCAGAAAGACCAGAGACTTGGAGACCAGTTAGAAGGAAGCTACAACCAGGTGTGGTGGTGCACACCTAATCCCAGCTCTCGGGAGGCTGAAGCAGGAGGAACACTGCAAGTTCACTGGCAGCCAGGGCTACAAAATGAGTTCAACACCAGCCTGAACTGCACAGCAAAACCTTGTCTCACAATGACAAAAAATGAAAAAAAAAAAAGTACAGTTGAGACTAGAGAATTAAGGCCTAGATTACAGGATGACACACATACCCATGTATCATATAGGCAAAAACTGAAGCTTTATCTCTTAAAAAAAATAGCTGGGCATGGTAGCACACACCTGTAATCCCAGCACACAGGAGGCTGAGCGACAAGGACTGTTGTGAGTTCAAGACCAGCCTAGGTTACAAAATAGACTCAAGGCCAGCCTGAACTGCATAGTGAGAGTCTGCCTCAAAAATAAATTTAATTAATTAATTAAAGCCTGTCATGACATATAGATCCTGTCATGACTGTTTGTTGTGCTGTTGTTGTACTGAAGCAGCTGTAAAATGTGTAACCAACAAGCATGGCTGTGTTCCAATGAAACTGTATTTACAAAAAAGCTCTGCAAAGGCCGGAGTTAGACCCTGGGCCAGTCTGCAGCCAGTCTGCCTGCCCAGAACCTAAGACAGCTGTCATTTACTGAGAACCACCAGGTACTAGGGCTTTGCAGAGTTTGTTCTTGATCTTCATAGCAACTTTGCCAGGCGGGTTTTATTGGGGTCCCTTTACAGAGAAGGAAACTGAGGCTGGAAGATATTGGGCAATTTGTCTAGGATCATGTGGATGGCACGTGGCAAAGCTGGGACCCAAACTCAGGTGACTCCTGAGCTCATCTCTTTCTGTTACTCCACATCTCTTCCCTGGAGTGCTTAAGAGGAAGAGAGCAAGGACAATAAGGAGCTAGCAAGTCTCAGGGCCCAAGAGAATTCATTCACTCATTCATTTACTCATCCATCCATCCATCCATCCATCCATCCAC